>VZTL01026300.1:63841-116257 GCA_013400535.1 Scopus umbretta
AAAGTGATAGCGTGAGGGAAGCTGATGGACTTAAAATCACAGGAGTAGCTCCACAGACTTCTTTAGCAAATGAAAATAAAAATGTGTTGTAGTTTTACGTTGAACCGTGTGACTGCAAACAGTGGTGTCCTCGCTGCCTTTCTCTTGGGGCTGACTCCTGGCCTAAACTGCTTCCCTCTCTCTGTTGGCTTGCGTCTCCTGAAGAGCAACAAAATGCAACAGACCCTGCTGCAGTGAGGTAGCATCACTTGCAGCAAAAAACTCCCTGGAAGTGTGTTTATCTAAAAGGCTTGTATATTTATATATATTTTGGATGTCTGCTTCTAGATAACGTTGCTTTGCTCATTTTTAAAAACACTGCCTGAATAAAAAGCTTCTTTGGAAGCTTTTTAAATGTGAGTTAGTACTCAATGTTGCCTTGGTAGCAGATACCCGTCAGGTTACAGTATTCATTGCAATGCATACAAACAACACATTGACTGTGGCCCCACTTTATATTCTCACTAAATCAAGGTAAAGTCTTTTAAAGCCCAATTCATATTAAATTTTTTTCCTGCGGGTGCGAAGTGATTTTGACATAGGCACAGCTCACACTGAGAACCCTCCGGACTTGTGGCTTCAGAGCAAAGAAGAGAAAAATGTAGCTTGGGGTGGGGACAGGAGGTAGAAATAGTGTAGAGGACCCTTTGGTAATGGATGCTGGGCTCTAATTCATGTCAGAAGAGACCGAGCTATCACACACCGCTTGTCACAGATTTATGGATCATCTGTTTTCTTAACGCTTATGGATCTCTTGCTGAACATAACCCTTTTTTTTACCTGATCAAAGACTGTTAAAGTTATAAATGTCCCTGTGATATCTTGAGGTTTTCTAAGAAGAAGGTGCATTGATGGAACAGTTGTTAGGGTACTCATAAAGTAATATATTTTCTGTGTATATCTCAACAAGTTTCTGAGGTGCGCTTTCATTTTATAGATACTGAACAATCTGTGCTTTAAAATAACCAGCTGATGAATTAGTGTGCTAGATATGACCACACAGAATGGGGCCATTTGTTTGTCATTGGTGTCACTGGAAACGCAATAGAACAGTCCCTTTCAAATATTTACAGCTTGCTTTCTTGAATTCACTCACAAGTGAAGTTTTATAGTCATACCTGTATGCCTGCAGGTGTAGAAGATTTAGGCTTATACGTAAATAAAGTACAGCAAGTTTTTAGTCTCGTGTACGTCACAATGTGACAACTGGCTGCCCAGGGAGGTGGTGGAGTCCCCATCCCTGGAGGGGTTCAAAAACCATGTGGATGTGGCACTCCAGGACATGCTTCAGTAGGCATGGTGTTTTGGGTTGATGGTTGGACTAGATGATCCCAGAGGTCTTTTCCAACCTTAACAATTCTATGATTCTATGATTCGAACCGGCTCTTCACTATTCCTTCCTGTTATTTTTTTTTTTCCAGCCTGAATTTGTTATCTTAATGACAATTAAAGGCTGCAAATGTTCGTGGATCAGCAACTGCCAGGCACACGCACATCCTCTGCCACCCATCTCATCTCTGCCCTCACTGAAATTGCCTTGCTAGGTTCAGATGTGTTTCCTTCCAGACACCATTCAAGCAGCAGCTTCTCACCTGGGTCTAACAGTGGAGGTGATGTGTGTCTAGTGGAGAAAGTAGCGAATTTCCAAGCGCTGAAATTAACTGTATTCTCTTTTGTAAATACGGCTTGCAAAATTAAGGCTTTTCATTATTCCTGTAACATTCCATGTGCAATATTGTATTTCTGCATCCTTAGGCTGGACAAAGCCCCAAGGTGTCTGGAGCTGAAGGCTTGCCGAAAGCATCCAAATTACAAACTCAGTGTCTCATTTTTGCCTGAGCCATTGAAGCGTCATCCACTGAAGGAAATGCCAGTAGTTCAATATTTTAGGACACATCTGAATTGTTTTAACTTTCAACTTAGCCACTGCTGGTAGAGAGATCTAAAAGTCTTGATGGTTCATTCAGCTTTTGGATATGAACTTTGCCAAGGGTGGAGCAAGGCAGGAAGCTCTGTGTCTCTTTGGTGGTTAACTAGGCATCTTCCCATAAGGAACATCCCTCGTCCTGTAGCCTAGGGAGATTTGCTGCAAGATTCAGAGTTTCTTATTGGATGAGCTGTGGGGGGGAGATAAAACAAACTGAAAAGCTGGCATTTTGAGGAGCTTTCAGAAGTGTCATCACATTGACTGGCTCAGCAGTACCGCAGGTGGGCCTCCCCGAGTTGTTTCCCTAGGAGTGTGCCCAACATAGAAAGCAGTGAGCATTTAAAAACAAGTGCATCCACAGAGAAGATAGATGTGAAGGGAATGCAGATGGTGCCCAAACCACTAAGTGTACAACTTGATCAGGCTCCAGACCTCAAACATCCCTAATTTAAGGGCTATCCAGATACAGGTTTTTAGGTTTGCTCATTATAGAAATTAGAGACTAACTACAGCATTCAGATACTGATCTGAATACTAGCAAAGACCACAGCATTCAGAGATCTTTGGACCAAAGGTGTTAATTTTAATCCATTTTTAGAAAGGCGTGATTATTGCTGGCGTAGCTGTTTTATTTTAAATGTTTTAATTACTTGAGAACAAACTGGTTTGTACAATTCCCATAGCAGCTGAACTACATTTTGGAAGCCAAATATTCTGGCAAGAGAGAAGATTACTTTTTTTGTGAAAGCAGGAAAAGGTATACCTACAGAGTACTTCATGAAATGCTAAAATTATGATCCAGCATCCGTGCTATCAGTCACTAGGAATTCATGTAGAATTTCATTTGAAGATCTGTGTTTTAGGTACAAATTTGGAGGTTTTATTGCTGTTTTAAAGTACACGCAAATTATTTTGCTTTAATTCCAAGTCACATTATACCCAGCCAAGTCTAGTGTCATTTTACAGCCGTGAAAACATAGAAACTCTCTTCTCTAGTTCCTTATTATGGGATTGAGTCTTTTGTTTATTGATGATGATTTCCCTTTATTTTACTGAAAGCAGCAATGGGGATGAATGCATTGTGTGAGCTGTTTTTACAGGTTATGTTACTCCTTCAATGTTTGTCTGTCAGTGTGAAGTTAGGTAAAGAACTCTGTACCATATGATTTCAGGGAATGGATAGATGAAAAAAGAAAAAATATCTCTAGCATTTGAGCTAATCTTTCATAATTAATAGGCTTTTTGTGTTTCTGAGTTTGGCAATATTCTTAGGGCAGTTTAAAATTTTCAGCCTCATTTTCTTTGTTCAAAATAATAGTATTTTTTCGATTTTATATTGAATTTGATTAGACCTTCAGAAAATTTCACTCATTGAAGCTAAGATTAGCCCACAATTTTAATGTGGTCAGAATGACAAGACAAATCAATTAAAGTATGTATGAGGATGAATAATATTTGGATTACATTTTGTCTTCTGCATTTTTCATAATGTTATCTGTAAAGCTCGGACCACAACATTTTAATCTTTTGTGGTAAATCAAGAAACACAGGGAACATGGCTTGCTCAGAGCACAGGTGGAGTTTCCAACCAAGAGAAAGAAAGTTTTGAGTGCTGAAGGTTAGCGTACCGTATACAGAAATCAACGCTTGTAAAAATGCTCAGTCCAATAATATTGTTGAAGATAGCCAACATTTCCAATATTCATCTGAACGCACAACAGTTTTGGAGAATAGGGGGGAAAAAGCTTTCACTGACATTTCAGTTTAACGGGATTTTCTTAAGACCTTTGTTGCATTTCTGAAAGGTTTGCATGGGCACCAGCTGCTATCTCAAAGCTACAAACATTCTAGGTAGCCAGGTCCAGACAACTCCCTTTTAAATAAGGCGAAGTAAAAAAAATAAAACCGAGTATTAAATTCTGGTATTAATACAACTGTTCCTCCAGGACTCTTACTGGAGTTACTTTAAAAGAATGAACCCCAAGGTGTGAATTTAAGGTGGGCTTTTCCTTTCCTTGTCAAAGAGAAACAGGAAAAAAAAGGGAAACTAAAGAAATGTAGGCATTTTAAAATAAATATCAGAAATAGAGATAGCATTCTGCTAAGTTTGTTTCTCTTAGAGTGAAAAACAATACGCTTTTATGTCTGTTTCCAGCGTACCTCACAATCAAATTTTCAGGATTTTTCATGGAAAATTTCCAGCCTGGAAGTACAGAGGGAGTATGTACATACAGAAAATGATGGAAAAGGAGTGATAAACTCCCTAATAAATCTGTCAGTAGGAAAGACCCTTGAAAATAACATGGTTCTTAACTTTCTCCAACTACCACATCTCATCTTTTAACAGCATAAATAGCTGGGTTTAAAACTAGATTTCTCAACTGAAAATGTTAAATTTGCTGGCATAAGATGCCAGCTTTTGACATTAGAATATAGGACCATTCAATTAGATTTACTGTCTTGAAGTCCATATTCCCTTGAAGATTAAACCTTCATTACCTTCCCCCTTTTTTCCCCTTTATTTCCTGCCTTTTGCTCACATCATGCTATAACTTTCATAAGCACTCTTGGTTTTAGTGCTTTAATAAAACCAGCTTTGGTGGAGGCTTAAAGGCACTTCAGATTCTCTAAAAACCTTTTGGAAATTCACCCCTAAATCGGTAATTCAACCTTCCTTCTCTATCCCCTTGTCTCCCACCATACATCTTCATTAAGATGCATCTAAAAGAAGGTAGTCTGTAATTTAAACAATTACATCAAGGGTTTGATTTTCTTTTTCTCTCTCTTTTTTTATTTCCACCATTGTTATGACTAGACAGAGGATCATACTGAGTACATTAGCCAGGCAGTGACTCAGGACACCTACTGCTTGGAATGCCATTGCACTCTGAAAGGAAAGGGATAAAACCGTCTATCCTCCAGCCCTGAACCCCACTACACAGTAATATTTCTGCCACAAAAATACTTTGCTGTCAGCTCCAGCAAGGCAACATTGGATAGCTGCGGTAGTTTGTTGTCAAAATGAAAAATGGTTCAGTGCAAAAGGTCTCATTGCTGGGATGCTAACAATCAAGGAACACTAAGTCAAGCATTTGACAAGGAACTTTGGTCTTGCTGTTAAATACCACTTAATATTGTCCTGCCCGATAATCCCTGCTGTTTAACAACTGTGCAATCATGGCTCGGTGATGGCATTATGCCTTTTCTGAAGGGAAAAACTAGGCCATATGTCATGCATTTGCCTGCAAAAGAAAATACATGTCTTTTAAGTTCCAAGGAAAATATAGATGTTTCAAAAATAAGACAATTGCAAACACATTATAGTCTTGATTCTTCTTTGGAGCGTGTGTCCAGAACAGAGAGGAGTGCTGCAGTTCCAGCTGAGGTTAGTTGTAGGTGAAAAGCTGAGTAACTTCCAGTCCTATCCTCTTGGAAGCTTGCATGTACTGCATGCAAACTAGGAGCAGATAAATGCATCTCAGCCTTTAGTCAACAAAGTGGAACTGGGGAGCTTTGCTGTTATCACCTTGGTCTCTACAGCTTCTGCCTTAGAAAGGGCTCCCTCGTGGTATGAGTTGTCTCTTCCAGTTAAGATTTTGTTGCCTTCAGGCCATGACCTCTCATGTATCCATTCTTTAACTGGTCCACCTCAGACAAACCTCTGAGTTCTTTGTGTCATTTTCCTCATTGCCTTTCAATGCCTGACCTCTTCAGCCATCCAGCCACGTAAAAGCCCTTTCTCTATTTTGATGTGCCTTTTTGATGGTTGAGTTCTTTGTGCAAATAGAATCATAGAACCATAGAATCGTTTAGGTTGGCAAAGACCTTTAAGATCATCAAGTCCAACCGTTAGCCTAGAACTGCCAAGTCCACCACTAAACCATGTCCTTAAATGCCACGTCTACACGTCTTTTAAATACCTCCAGGGATGGGGACTCAACCACTTTCCGGGGCAGCCTGTTCCCATGCTTGACAACCCTTGCGGTGAAAAATGTTTTCCTAATAGCCAGTCTAAACCTCCCCTGGTGCAACCTGGGGCCATTTCCTCTCGTCCTATCGCTGGTTTCTTGGGAGAAGAGACCAACACCCACCTCACTACAAGCTCCTTTCAGGCAGTTGTAGAGAGCGATCAGGTCTCCCTGCAGCCTTCTCTTCTGCAGACTAAACAACCCCAGTTCCCTCAGCCGCTCCTCACAAGACTTGTGCTCCAGGCCCTTCCCCGACTTCATTGCCCTTCTCTGGACACGCCTCAGCACCTCAACGTCCTTCTTGTCGTGAGGGGCTCAACATTGAACACAGCATTCGAGGTGTGGCCTCACCAGTGCCCAGTACAGGGGCATCATCACTGCCCTGCTCCTGCTGGCCACACTGTTCCTGATCCAAGCCAGGATGCCGTTGGCCGCCTTGGCCACCTGGGCACACTGCTGGCTCATGTTCAGCCGGCCATCAACCAGCACCCCCAGGTCCTTTTCTGCTGGACAGCTTTCCAGCCACTCTTCTCCAAGCCTGAAGCGTTGCCTGGGGTTGTTGTAACCCAAGGGCAGGACCTGGCACTTGGCCTTGTTGAACCTCATACAGTTGGCCTCAGCCCATCGATCCAGCCTGCCCAGATCCCTCTGCAGAGCCTTCCTGCCCTCAGATAACACCCTTTGCTTTTGTAGTTTCAGTTCTATTTAATTCTGAACGTATAATTCTGTATTATGAACTGGGGAATGTACAATATGAAGAGATTCTTCACAAAGGTGATAGAAGATGTTGCAGAAGCAGATGAATAGACTATTGACCTGAAAGTCAATAGGACATTTCTTCATTTTAGTTTGGCTTCAAATCCAAGCTGGAGCCAGGAATAATGATATTCACACTGGGGCGGGGGGGAAGCCCATACCATAGAAAAGTTAAATGAGCAAAACTAAGCATTGTTATTGGTCATTTATTTCCAACAAGGAATTGTATAGGCTAACAAACAGTTTAAAGGGAACAATTTGCAATGACAACATAAAAAAAATAGTGATAATGATTTTCAGAGAGTGAATTACTGGAAGGGCAAGAAGCCTAAGCAGTTAAGGAGGAGCTTGAAGGCATCCTTTGAGGAGAAGAGTAGAGACCTGACACAACTCAACCTCTCAGTGATGCTTCTGGGACAGAGTTTCCTCCTGCTGAGAGGAGAGAACCAAAAGCTGAGCCTGGCAGTTTTTCTAATTGCTTGCTGTTTCTCCATCAATGTGCTGTCAGGGTAGGCCTATATTGTGTAGCATTTTGTTTACATATAGACCCAAATGAACTAAATAACCGTGTAAAAAGGCAAAGAAATTCTGGAAGAGATGGCTAATGGCAAATATTTTTCTATGCTTGATGTGTCAGCAGGGTTCTGGCAGGTGCCCTTAGAAAAATACAGCACACATTTCTGTGCATTCAACACCCCCTTTGGGAGACACGGTTTCCTCAGACTGCCCTTTGGGTTATGTTCAACACCTGAGGTGTTCAAAGGAAAATACAACGGTTTGATGGTACAGAACGTACAAAGGTTTGTGTAGATGATATTTTGATCTGGGAGAACCAGCAGAGGAACTAGTTAGTGGTTCCTAGCAGCCTTGGAAAAACCAGGAGTTAGGCTAAAAGCTAAACCAACAGTAAAAGTAAATTCTGTGAAATGGAAATAACGTGCCTGGGAGAGAAATGCGCATAGCAAGGGTAAGTGTAGATCACAACAAGCTTGAAGCTGTGTTGGCCCTAGTAGGTGAAGAAGGAATCAAAGTTTTCTGAAGAGTAGAGAGCTCTGTGCCTAACCTGACCATCTAGGAATGGGAGACTTCTGCCGGACCCTCCATCTCGGTGTGAAAACTGCCCACCGTCCCGGGGTGAGAAGAAGTGCATAGCTATAGACTCTGACTTGTTATCACCAGATCAATATTTCAGAGTGCTGCCAATTAATAAATGTGTTAGAGAGACAGAGTGAAAAGACGCTGATGTGGCAGAAGGCCAAATTTATATGTGCAGTGCCTGCCTTAGTAATTAGCAAATCCCTTGACCAGGTCAGCCAAGTGTATGTATCAATATTTGACTGCTGTGACCTGTTGTAGAATATACTTGCTTTGAATCTAGAGATGACAGAGGTGACAGGAGAGATTGTTCAGTTTTGTTTGTTTCTCAGCATTTATCTCGGTGAACTAGTTTTGGAAGGCTTTCTTGAGGGAGAAAGAAATTCAGAGCACTCTTCAAATCTGTTGAGTCTCAGTCTGGAGGAGCAGCTATTTTTAAAATTACTAAAATACTGGGCAAAATTAAGGTCTCTCATAATCCCCTCTGGCTTTGTGAGGTCACTCCCATGTATTAAAAAAAAAAACCCAAAACAGGGAGACATCTGTCATTATTATTTGAAATTATTGCACCTCTCCTTTTAAAGACATTGCCTGTTGTCATAATTTCAGATACATACCCCAAGCCTGTTAAAGAAAAGCATGTGCAAACTCCCTAAAAAATGGAAAACTAGGCTTATTGGACCCAGTTCTGCCACAGTAATACTCTGTTTGTGCTTTTAATCTAAACTTCTACCAAAGCAGTCCTTGTGCTTGCAGTAGATGAGAACAGAACTTATATAAAAAGAAAGCAAGTTAAAATAGTTTTCTCTTTGGAATTTGTCATGCTAGAGCATCAGATATCTCTGTTCTGGGAACAAAGCAAGCAGTGAAGCACTGATGATTTTGCCATAAAAATAAGTAAATCATTGAATGAATTTAAAAGACTGAAGGAACTGACAAAATTTGTGGTTTCACTGTAGTCTCTCTTGAAAATTGTTTTTTTCTCTCTTAGTTCTCTAAGTAGGCGAAGGAGTATCATATTTAGAGTGAAGAAAAGGCTAATCTTTATCGAACAGCTATTCCTATGAAATGTATACATGATTTTCTGTAGATCAGGGGATTTTGTTTGTTTGTTTTTGCCTTTACAGTGATGCAATTCAAATCCATTGGCTCCACAGGAGCTCAGTTCTGTTTCAAGTATCCTTAACTTTATGAGTAAGGCATCGCTTTCCTTGTTCAATAGTCCCTGAGGGATGGCTTTAAATGGGCCTGTAAATTTATTACTGAAACTCTGCAAGGAAATGATAGTCTGCCAGACCGAACAAAACAGCAGATATTGTGTCAGATATGTCATATCTTGTCAAATGGCAAGTACATGGCTACTGGGATTGTGTTTCTATTTGCTATGGATATAAGCTGGTCTCAATTGTTAGGAAGGATTACTCACCCTCTTTACATTTGAGAGATGAAATGGAAAAGAAAATTGTTTCAAGATTTCCAGTGCTAGAAGCTGACTCTATGTGTTGGAAGCATCTAGGTCAAGTGACAAAAATGGAGGAATTGCTCCCAGGGTCTCATCTGAAAAAGGGTTTTGTCCAGTTTTGGTGTTTTGGCATATTTGTATGTGGGACAAAGACGATGAGGAAAGATGGAAAGTCTTTCACTGCAAACTGGAGGTAGAGCTGGAAATACTCTGTATCACCTGAATATCGAACTGGACAGTACTCGATGCATTTAAGGGTTTTGCACACAGGTGAAAAAAGGTTTTTCACTTCAGGTGAAACTCCTTCATGCCTGGGAACTGAGTGAGTGATGGTTTGGATGGGATGAGGTGTCACAGCTTGAGTCACTACAAGTATTTCTGGTAAATCAGACAGAGCTGCCTGTCCTTTGTAGATCTGGATTCTCCAGCTTTCCAATTACAGAGGAGCTGAAAGGCAGTAGTACAAGCAATACCAGTGGCATTTCTAGTACTTTTTAGCTAATGATTCCCTAAATAGTCACTTTCAGAAGACAGGGAAGCAAAAAAAGCTCTATAAACTGCAAAATTTCAAGCTCCAAATTTACCTATATGCCCACAGCTTACCTTAAAATGAGCTATATTTAGAAGTAAGCCTGTTATTAAAAAGGCACGGTGATGTTCTAGGGAGGCATAAATAACCATTACCATTTTTACCATTTCTTCTCTAGAATGGATGTTATATTAGCAGATCTAGATTTATTAATGGAGCATAGTTACAAGCCAGTTGAAATGTCTCACTCTGGATTGAAAAATGAGGTTTCCAGGATCACTCTGGACTTAAGCCAAAAGCTTTGGCTTTCGGGTTGTCGAGTCAAAGGCACTTATAAGCTGCTCTAGTTGTTTCCCTCTCATTTATGTCATTAGCTATGGAAACTAACATTAAGGACCGGTGGCCAGCCAGGATGCAGTGGAACTTTGTCCTCAATTCTTCTTCATCAACCTCTAATCTAATATAGCTTGCTCTTGAGAAATGCTCTGTAAAATTCTTGTGGTATAAGAATAAGACTACAAAATAGTTAGTAAATCAGAGATCTGGGCTCCTACACTTAATTCTTTCATCTCCAACTCTTCTATCTTCTAATTTTTCTCCAAAGAAACAGAAACATACTTTATCATCTACCCCCTCAATAAAAAAAAGAAAGTCAAAACCGGTTTCTAGACCGTTCCAAATTCTTCTTCTTTGTCTGGGAAGTTCACTGTACCTCTTTAACCACCTGGCCAACTGACTTAAGAAAAAACATTCAGCTCATTTTTAGTAGTCAGTTTTTCAACTGAAAGTAAAATGATTGGATCTTTCTCAAAAATGATAGGAAAACCCAAAAGTTAGCTGGAAGCAAATTCACAGCAATGTGGTCAGGAAGGAGCAACTTTCTCTCATCTTCTTTTTAAAGTTATGGCACGCTAATGGTTGCTCTAAATCCTATACCCTGCATATCTGTTTTCAACCAGATATTCAGGACTAGATATGAGTTGAAACACAATGGCTTGGGCCCATTGCAGTTATGGGAGATTGTAAGCAGGTTGAGTCACCCAAATCACTCTGCACCTTGGGGTTTTCCTTTACTTCACCAACAAATATAAACCTTATTATCCTGAGCTGCTTCCTGAACTGGCTCCTCTCCAGGGTTTTCCTTGCCAAAATATTTGGCTGACTGTGGAGACGTTCTCCATATTTTAACTTCCTGAATTGAAGTTAATGGGACCCACCTGGTCTGGTTTGGAGATGAGTCAGCAGAAGAGTCCAGCGTATTTAGAAAGAGTCCTTGAAAGTCGTGTCTAATAGAGACTCAAACCCAATGAAGACAGGAAGCCAGGATTTACATCACTGAGGCTTAAAATTGTATTTGCTGCAGTGCTGTGGTGGTAACTGCATTTCAGTACTTCTTCCGGGGTTTTTATTAGAGTATTTGTGCTGAAATATAGTATTTCAAATATCAGTTGCATTTGTGGTTGCAGCAATCTGAACGGGCAGTTTTGTGTAATCTTTCATGCTTCACCTCCCAAGCAAAACTTACCTCTGTGAGTAAAGACCCTGAGATCAAGGCATGTCTTTGCTGGTCGTATCACATGATGGTCTGAACTGCAGTGGAGATACAGGTTAGAATTTCTTTCTCTTCTCATCATGCCAAATGAAATTGCTGCTGCTGGCAGCAGTTCTTCGAGACTAGTTTTAACAACTTGCTGGTGGGTTTCAGAGCCTGTTCTAGGCTGAGGATAAGCCAAGCCAATGTTACCTAAACCTTGCAGATGCTTCATTCTTCAGTCAGGGCATTCATCCCTCTCCATCTTTCTGTTCCACTGATAACAAGGTTCTTCCCTTGCAGAGCTGTAGGAAAGACACATAGTCAGCATTTTTTATTCCGTGAGCAGATTGGCTTCACATACAGAGGTAAATTTCTGATGGGCAGTCCAAATATATTTCTAAGTGTAACTTACTTGTATACATGCACCACAGTAGTCAAAGAGAATACAGACAATGTCTCCTCAGAACTCTGCCCATGAATATCACAGTCATGTTTCAAGAGAATGAGTTTTAGCTAAAGAACTGACTGCAAACAGAGCTGCAAGTGGAGAGCAAGCTTGTTGGTCGTACAATAACCCCTGCCTTGCAAAACTGCAATCTGCTCCAACCTTCAGCAGAACTCTCAGCATCGCAGAATCACTTTCCCAGGCAGAACACTCAATCCCACACTAAGGAAAAGAAGAGGGAGAGACAGGGTCTACTAATTTACAATACTTGGAGCCTATTGCATTTGTGGATATTATGGAATAAATGCAAAACAAAAGCAACTTGCCTTTTTTAGCTGACGTTATGGCTAGTAATTATAACTTCTTTGTCTTTTCCCAGAGCAACTGATCTAACCTTTTCCAGTACAGATCAGTCATTCTACTAAGTGGCAAGATCCTAAGTGGCAGTCTTTCATTCATGCTCCTTCCTTTCTTCTCTCTAATAATTGAGATGCTAAGGCTGAGCCAAGACTAGATGAAACTCTTCAAATGTGTATTTGTGGTTTTCAGAGAATTCCCTACATCAACGTTCAGTGTTTTTAAGGGAGGGGGAAAAAAAAAAAAAGTCAGTAGTAAGATGTTCCCTTGGAGGTAGTGCTAGTTTCACCCCCAAATGAACTTCCCTAAGAGGATGAATTAAAAACTGTATAAAGTGATTGATAACTGGTATGAAGAAACTGTCTATTCTACTCTAAAGCCAGTTCCAAAAACTAGACAGCTCATCATGCAAATGCAAACATCTAGCAAGAGGCCGGTGTGGTACAGGGCTTCCCTGTCTGACAGGCAGCTTAACCCCTGAATGTGCTCTTAGGGGCTGCCTTTACCATGAAGCTCGAGTCCTGAATTCTGTGCGTCCATCTCCAACATTTTCACAGCTCCAAAGCTGTGCCTTTAGGATTGGCCGTTCTGGGATGTGTGCACCCTTTTTTGTTCCTGGCAGGTGAAGTAAAGAAATCCTAAAGTGCCAAGGGGGATGGAGAGAAGCCACATGTAAGAAGCAGCATTCCTAACCCAAGCATCTGCAGAAGAGGGGGGCTTCTGCAGATTCTCTGAGACTTTACAGGAACTAAGTAACCTGCCTAATTATAGAATAACTGCAGTAACTAAGACCAGGGAGTATCGATAGCTTTTGTCTCATGGCTAGTAATGTATGTAGTAAGATCCTAAACATCAGAAGCACAAGCATATGCAAACACTTGACTGTAAAGTCAGGGTAGACTACTACCTTCTTTTTTTTTTTTTCACTATCTCTGTCAAATTAGCAAAGAAATCTTGTTAAGTTTCTAGCGATGATTGTACACTTGTGTCCTGGAGGTAACTAGCCATGAATGAATTTGAGTGAATTAATGTACGTGTAATGAAGCTGATCTTCAGTTTTGTCTTAACTGGAGATTTTCTGATTTTTTTAAGGTTTGTGCTGAAATGAAAAATACTTTTGTGACCTTAATTTCAAGCTAGCAACATTTTCATTTTCACCTGGGAATATTACAAAAATCCAGCCACAGCATGGTTGTTGAAACTAGCGTCACGTACATATTTCCAGACAAATCCTTGTTTCTAATTAAAATAAACAATGGATTCCTCAGAGCTATGAGATCTTCAATAAACCAAAGTTAAAAAAAAAAAAAAAGAGAGAAGATAATAGTTTAATTAATAGAATCTGGCGCCCTTCCAGAGTACACTATGTCAGTTGAAGTATGTGAGGTGGGGAAACTCAGGGTGGCTGGCATGTGAAAAACATCTCTCATGATGAGTCTTGCAAGAAAATGCCAGTCATGCTTCAGCTAACAACGTCAGGTGTCTGGTGTCTGCCACTGAGCAGGCTTTACCTTCTGTTTATGTGCAACGTGCTGTATGTCGTTCTCTTCCAAATGTAGCAGCATTTGAAATTAATTCCACTAGGTGCTAAGTTGAAGAGTCAAATTAATCTCTTTGTGCTGCCTGATTGAAAGGGGACAAAAAACTCCTGGGACAAAACTCCTGAGACCAGGTCAGGGGAGCTGAAGGGATTGTGGTGAGCCATCACCGCTGTCACTGGTTAGGGCATGTTGGGCTGAGCACAAAAACAGGAAGGAGATGCCGTTGCCAAGAGGCTCAGAGCAGAAGGTGTCAGATCTGCTTCCACCTTGCTTAGGTATCAACCGACGACTTCCAATGAAAATATTTTCCCTTTAGACCACCTTCCAGATTTCCAGAGGCAAGAGAGGGGTGCATTGTGCCAACAGCACCAGGTATTACAGGTAGCCAAGATTTTTCCTTGGGAGAAGCAGACATGGGTCAAGTGTCAAAATACCCAAAATGCTCCACTCCCTGCTCCCTGCTTCCCCCCTCTTTCCTTTGCTCCATATAGATCTAATTCTGTCTGTTGTTTTTCACCACCCACCCTGGTGTAACTGTTGTTCCTTCAAAAGACTTACGGTCTGCAAACCTTGTTTGCTAGAAAACCCTTATTCCTTTCTCCACTGTCCCTATCAGGAAGTCAAGTCAGTCCATTTTTACTTCAGCCAAAGCCATTACTGAGCTGGGAACTATAATTGGATTGGTCTGGTTTTCATTTTTGGCCAATAATAGTCAGGTAATGCATTCACATTACAGAACCCTCAATTTAAACGTGGAAGGTTCACAATGCAAAATTTCAGCCAGGGAGAGGCTGTCACTCCCATCTCCTGCTTCAGGGCAACACTTGTATTTCCAGCATAGGTTGCAAACTGTAGGTGTCTGACATACAGGTGGGTCCGCCCAAGACGGTGGAAGTTTGAATCATATTGGAAACCAGAAGAGCTGTGTCTGCTTCTCATCACACTAAGCTCTGATTTAAATAAGGTGTTTGTGAAGAGGTATTTTGCTGGTCAAGCAAATGTAAATGAGCTTGTGACTTCCCATGCATCTCCCCAGATGTTGTTTTTTGTGGATGACTACCACTTGTGCAGTGAAGGGCAATATGACAGGGTGGAAGGGGTGTGTGGCTTCTGGAGTTAATCATTCTTCAAGGGCACAACAAGGCACAGCAGAGCCAGGTGCGTCTGATTTCCCCAGGGCCTGATTATCTCATGATAACCACATCCTCTGAAGCTGACTTTCTGCTATGTTTTCCCAGGTTTTTGTACAAAGGAATGATTTAGGTAAACTGAACTGACCATAAAATTTAACAAGTTAATTCTGCCCTCCACTCCCTTTTTAAGAACATCAAGTAGCCAGTCTGCTCAGAAAGAGAGGTTTGCAAAATGAAATAACTCCCTTTATATTTTTAATTTCAATCATGGGTGTCAACTCCACCGAAGCTTTATGAACATGCAACCCTGAGATCAGCCTTGGGCTTGTTGAGATCAAGCAGGGGTTAAGGAGTTGGGGAGGGTCATAAAGCAAATGTCAAAATAAACAAAAAATACAGTTTGTACATACCTTGAGCTGCTGACACCTGTTCCACTGACGGGGTTTAAGGTAGCTCAGCATTCCCATCCCCATTCCATTCCCATCTGCTCTGCGAGCTCCTGTGTACAGTGCTGTGTGCCCGGTCGTGCTGGGTGGAAGTACTGACCTCCGCTTGATCCATGTAGCCATGCCAGGTGTGCTCAGTTACCTAGAAACTATCCCTTCATACGCAGGGGACACTCCAACATCTGTAAGATTAGACTTTTCTCACTTTGAAGGTTAGAAATATGTCAAGTTGGAGGAAGTGGTAGTGGAAACTACATATCAGATTAAGAAGAAAATGGAATGAATCAGATACAGCATGGGACTCAGGCATCTGTATTCTACCTGCATCCCCAACTGGAAACCTAAAAAACCAGCACTTCTCTGCCCATGAATGCTCAGGATGCTTGAACTCCACAGGTACTAGAGCTCCCCAGGAACCAAATTTTTGCTGCTGCCCAGACACCGTCTTGTCTGTGTGTAGCCGCTTGGCACAGCGTTCGTACATGTGCCTCGTTGCTTTTCGGGACGCAGGCATTCCCCTGCCCCTGTCAGCTTGTTCTGGGAGTGTGCCTAGGGCGCAGAGTAGCAACGCTCCGTGTCAAATACTGCAAGAGCCACAGCTTTCCGTCAGGACCCAAGAATGGGCTGGTTGGGTTGGATCCTGTCCTAAGAGACTTTTCCACCCTGGGACTTTATTTAAGGAGTTTAATGCAAGCTTCTAGATCCCATGCCAGCAGCCAGACGTTTGGGAGTTAGTTAAGCATCATAGCCTTCAGCACTGTAGCCTGGGAAGTCCTTCGGAATCTAGCCTCAAAAACTCCCGAGTCGCATTTCCAGCTCTGCTACTAGCTGATGTGATGAGGCTGGACAAGGCACTTAACTTCTTTGCGTGTCATTTTTCAACAACAAGAAGAGAGATGACTTAATCTCTAATGGCTATGAGAAGAATCCAGTCTTCTTTAGATCACTGATTTAATTCCAACAAAAATCTCTGTAGACAATTTAGATACACTATTATTAGTAGTAACACAGTAACACAGTAGTAACACACTAATAGTCAAGATATGGATTCCTCAGCTTATGTAGCCAGCCTTCCTTCTTAATTACTACTTTTACTTCAAAGCAAGTAAAAAAAAAAAAAATCCCTGTTGACAATCTCGATGCTAACAGGAGAGCCCAGACTCCTGTGTCTTGTAGTAAATGTGACATTTCAGCTAATGTGTCTAAAAATAAAAGGGAAGCGGTAGAGAAAGTGCCTGTTACCTGCAAGTTCAGCCCCACCCTGGTGCATTCTTTGCCTGATGAGATCTTTTTGTGACAGAGCCAAACTCCAGATTTCCAAAAGCCAAAGTGTCAGTCAAAAATGGTAATTTCACCTCTGATTCTTGCTCACCGCTGTCAATGTTTCAGCCGCTGACAGTGGAGCAGTGATAGGAGTTGGATCGTTTCCCTTGGAAAGAGTTTGACCCAAAGAAGCACATGAATTATTTTAGGTTCTAATTCTACCTTTAGAGATTAATTTAGGGACAGGTTATCGCTTCTGTTACCTTGAACCACTTTGGCCACCCGGAGTTTCCAGTAGCAGGATCTGTCCCTAGCTGAAACATTGAGAAGAACCTGTATTTAAGTGAGCTCTCAACTCCTATAAAGTGGTACCAGTTCCCACCCACGTCTCGCCTGCTAAGAGCCTTGCTAGGAGGCAATGTATTTTTGCAACTGAAATACACCCTCGTAGAGGACTGCAGTCAGCTGGTGCTGTCGCCCAGGACTACAAAACCTCCACAAATGGACAGAGTTCTTAATATCCCACTCCGTAAATCTCTGTTGATGGTAGACAATGAAGATCCTAATCATTTTCGATGGCACAGTCATACTGGCAGCTCACAGTCCTTATGATACATGAGGCTTTTTAGTCAAAGTAGCTACTTCTACAATGAGTTGAGAACTTCTGGAGGAAACTTTTTCATCGTGACTCATCAAACCACAACTTTTTGCAGGAATGTATCCATTTTGACCAAAGCTTCCCAGATCCAGGATAGCTCCTGGCTTTTGACAGTAAGAGACATCTCTTAACAGACAGTGAGAATATTTGAATTGGAATACCCGAGGTCCCAAGTGAGAGCTTTCACCACTGGGCTATTATATGTTCTTGGGTGGGTCTTTTCTCTTTCTCTAAAAAATTTATTCCTAATGCAGAGCAAAGATGTTTTTGCAATCTCAAGCTTTTGTGGGATGGGAAAACTGTCAGGCATCTTTGGATTTTATCCAGAACTCTTTTTTTTTTTTTTTTTTCTTGCAGGAATATTTTTCTGAAGCATCACTCGTCTTGTTTTAGACGTATTTTTAGCTAAAACTAAAAGCAGATGGAGGAGATTAGGTTTTGTATTTTTCTGAGGGAAATAGTGAAATCATCAAATTTTGCTCAGAATGAAATTTATGGAAATGGCTGCAAGAATTGATAAGAATAAACATTTTTTAGCAAAACTGCAGTAGGATAACTTCGCATGTTTTCAGTTTCCTAGAATAAAATCAGTGTCTGCACCATCAATATTTTGCTTGAAATTTTACTTAGACATCTCAACTTTTTCTTGAATAAAATCTTTTTTCACTGGAAAATAATTGCAAGGCATTTTTCTTTTACCACTCTCAGCACAAAAACCTGATTATCTGAAGCAGATTGTCTCACTCAAAGTATTTGAAAAAAAATAGAAGAAAAAATATTCAGTTAAAATTTTGGAGCACTTGCTTTAAAATCTTTGATGTTTTCAAAAAAAATCATATGTATCTTAGACATTTTCACTATTTTTTTTTTAGTTGGTGTTTTTTGTTTTGTTTTTGTTTGGGGTTTTTTTGCATGCCCATTATTTTCATAGCTTCCAGCCAGGAACAAGACACCATCAACCTCCACTGTGACTTTTCTCAAACTAAGATGTCTGTTCCTAATAGTTCTGGGTTCTGAGGTTGGAAAAATTTGGCTTTCTTCCAGATTAAAACAAAATTTCACTTTGTATAGCCAGGAAGATGATACTTTGCTTGCCCACCCTTTGTCTTTCCTATTCAAACAAGAACCTTTTAGTTCAGTGTTGATTTTCTCTTGCAAGGTGATGCTGTAAAAGTCAGGCAGAGAGCGCTCATACTGATACTGGAGAAGTGAATGCCAGTGATAGTTCACAACATTTTGGTGCCCTTAGCTAAAGACGTCCCATGGAAGAGGCTGAGGACAGATGTGTGCTTGGGATAAACATGGAAGCAGGCTTCAGAACCAAAGTTACCCATTCAGCTCAAGGTTTCTGCAATAGCACAGAGGCATTTGGGTGTTTTTCCTGTGGGACAATGTGCAAAGCTTTATCTGGTATTTTGTAGGTTGGTTCTCCTATCTTTAACTTCTGAGCTGCATATCTTCAAGAGTAGGTTCCGTATTTTAACAGAATAAAGAGACATTTGGGTTGGTAACGAAGCCCTGAAGTTTGTGGATCTGATACAGGGCTTGTGCTGTTGATATTTTGAGAATTACAATGTGGATGTCAAGGCCTTAGGATACCGTGCGTCTCATGGTATCCCTCTGCAAGCTCCAGCCAGGGGCCCCTTAGCAACCCTGGAAATCCCCATGGTCGCATGAAATGCACTTTCCTGGCACGCCAGGCACTGAGGTCATGTGGAATGTCTGACTAAAAGGGTTTTCTCTATCTCAAACTGGAAGAAACAGCAGGCAGTTTTATTGTTTTTCCTGAAACCTGCCTCATTGCATGGGTGAGTGCACTGGCACTCCAGATTTCCCCCCCCCCCCCCCTTTNNCCCACATTCCCCCCCCCCCCCCCACTTTCAGTAAAACCAATTACCTTCTGCTCTGCCTTCAAGGGGCCTATACAATAGCAGGGGAAGAAGGTCCTCTGTGCTGCCTTCCATTTCACTTGAGGTGATAATATTCTACCTTCCCAAAACTCCCACCTGTGTTTCAGCTGGTTACAGAAATCTGATTTTGTCTTTAATAATAATATTAAAGTGCTTCTCTCTGAGGGGCTGTTTTCTGGATAGACAACTTCCAAAGTACAGACCTTGAAGCCTGGAAATCCGGATTCTGGACTTGGCCAAACCTGTGAGGCTGCATACCATGGTTGGGAAGGAGTGGAGGAGATGAACATCCTGAATACCCAGAGCAAAAAAAAGAAAGTTGCAAAGAAAAAGAGTTATCTTTTGAAATTACTCTTTCGTTGACATTCTGGTATACCAGCTCTCCTCTCACTGTACACAAGCAAAATAAGCATCAAGTATATATGGATCTTCTTGCACAGGATGCCAACAGATGGCAATGCTTTGTCGTTGTTACACAGTGCAGTCCTTTACTCCTCTGTGTTGCAGAAAGTTTGCAGTTACTTCTTTATTGTGACTTAAGGAGTTGATGGAGCTTGTGCTTGTCTAGTCCTAGAAATACCTCTCTACTGCGATATTTTTATTTTTAATGACTATCGCAACTGTATGTTCTAGTACATGTCACATTGGAGAATTTTACAGAAGTCTCTTACAAAAGCACTTCCATGCGATGTGGTTCTGACGATGACATCTAAATAACACTAAAACCTCCCCTTGGTAGAGTGCAGGGTCTCTGCCTAATGCAGATGTATTCCCAGGAAGCTCCGATTATGCCATCCTCGGGCATTACCCGTTCACAGTTATCCCCTCTCCTTTAGATTATTCATGTACCCACCTGCAACATTTACCGCTGCTTCCCCAGCGTGCCAGACCAAGCACCGTGCAGCACTGCAGCGGTGCAAACTGCAGCAGTTGTGCAAATGAAACTGCCACTCTTTTCTGTTTTTTTGGAAGATTTTCTTTCTCCTTTTCAGCCTTCCTTTTCTGGGCTTCAGTATGTTGTACAGTTGGGTTACTGCTGATGGAACAGCTTTCTGCTGCTGGGACAGTAGCGTGCAGTGAGTACTTCATGCAGTAAGGAAGTGGCCAGAAAACCCACTCAAGGCTTGACAAGAAAACTTTTGTGGTAAAACAGTTGTCCAACTCAGATGCATCACAGCATGTTTGACTTCCTTCTCACAGCCTTTCTCCATTAAAGAAGATGAACTAATGGACATAGCAATACACTCTTCCATTTGTATTTGTGTATTTTAACAGCCAGGTTTTTTGGTGCCATCTTTTGTAATGTTTCAGCCAGTTTCCTATTTGTATTTTCAGGTTCCTTTTTTTTTTTTTTTCCCCTCCTGGCATGTTATCCAGGAAGTAAGAAGCAAAACGTCTTTGTGCAATATCAAGTCGTGTAGAATGCACCAGTGCCCCTTCAGGCCCCGTGGCTTAGAAATGTGTTAGTGACAGCAAAGAGTCCCATGAGACATAGGACAGGAGGACTGCTATTTCAGATAGGTTTTCAGCTGAACATGCCAGTTTTGTCTGAAACGAACCTCCTCAGTCCCTGTTGGTCACTTTTTCCTAGCTGTTGTGAGCAAACATTTGGCAGGGGAAGGAAAACAGATGGTCCTTAGCATATTGTCCTGTTTACTTTTTCTCAGTTCACTTTCTGAAGTAAATTGGTCTTTTCTTCTTTCTCTTTGAGCCAGGAATCCACATGTTTTTACAAAACTGTAAAAACCTTTCAATGAATATGCCTTTTCCCCTCCAATTATTATGACAATAGTTGAAGCAGGTATAACCCATGTCTTGCATACTATAACAATACACACCAGCTTTGACCTCTACAATGAAGGCAGGACTCCAGCAGCAAATCCACAGGCAATAAAAATGAGATGACCAGAAAACGAACAACCATTTATTTCTTTTTAAATGTGTTTCTTTCTTTCTTTCCCTCAGCAGACCTTCCCTGTGTTGAAAGGGATCCCCTGGTCACAAGTCAGCAGGCGAGGTTGTCAAAAGCTTTGACAGTCAGTGAAGTGGAACATTACAACACATGGTAGCAGCATGCACCAATGGAGAGTCCCTTCACTACATGGACCTCCCTCCAAGACCAACCTCAGATCATTCTTCATCCAGGCCCCCCTCTAGTCATTCAGATCCCCTACTTCCACTAGTCCCGACATTGCCTGGGTCCCCAGGTTGCCCTTTTCCACAGGTATTGCTAAAGCAAATAGCACACAGTATTTACTAGGTGCAACAATTTAAATCATATTACTCTAGCCAATAAAGTATTTATGGCCAATAAAAATTCCACAGTGGCGTAGCTGATTCATAAGGAGGATGTTTGACGGACTCACGCCCTGCCCCAGCCAGACTGTCAGAAGTCCGGGGAGGAACAGGGGAGCAGCCAGAGGAAATGGCACCACAAAGCTCAAATGGCCCATGTGCTGGGGGTGGCAGGAGAAGGGGGCATGCCAGAGTACTCTGCCATTTCTGTTTGCAATTTTTGACTTGTGAGCAAGAAAAAAAATGCATAAATCATGATGTTGATGATTTGGCTACAATGGCATAAAAAGTCCCATCAAACAAACAAAACTTAGGCCTATATTTACTGTTAGCTAAATGCTTAGTTACCTTGATTCAGGGAACGCAGATATCCCTAAATGGACTGGATATTTCTATGGAAAACATCAAGCTATAAATTCCTATAAATTTCATGGGAAAAGAAATGAAACTTCTGGCCTTAAAATAATCACAAAGATTTAGAGATCAATATGAAACCTCACAGTGGATCAGAATATGTCTCTGCTGTTGGTGGGGAAAAGCACGTGGAAGGTTTTTGCACCTTTCTTTTGAAGCATCTAGTTCTTGCCATCATTGGAGAGCGTGTACTTAGCAAGCCTTGGGAGTTCTACTTTACCTCTGAAGTCTCTGTTACCACTAAACTACAGTCTCAGTTGCTGCCAAAATCATTAAAACTTTTGTATCGCTTTATATGGCTGATCTAAGGAATGAAAACTATTGACCATAACAGCAAGGGAATTTTTTCAAATACCAGGTGAGCTTCCAGGTTCGTACTTGAACAGTGAGAAAGCCAAGTACTGCTCTGGTCTAAGGGAACTTAATTCTGAAGCAGAGCTGTATTTGTCATGCATTCTATAATTTTTAATCAAAACTCATTCACCTATAAATCTCATAAACATTATTAAGATCTGTAGAAACTGCTAAATGCTCAGCACATTGCCAAGAGGCTACTGGGTAGAATATACACTGGCTGTGTTTCCATGCAGGGGTCTGTTCTCACTGTGTTTTTTTGGAGAATGCATCAGCTGCCCAATAATCACTCCTTCTGCTTGCATTTAAATTTAAACTTGTAAATAACTTTTACGAGGAAAGGAGGTGACTAAGATGACATTGTAAAACTATAAGACATCAAAATGCATCACATAAGCTTCTCAAACTATGACCTTGGCTACATGGCTCACCAAATCTCAACGTCTCCCCTCCAAACTTCTTTTTAACAGCCCTTCTCTTGGATAAGATGGGTGACTCCAGGGAGGATTTATCTCTTTTTGTCGATACTACAGACCTCATATGGCATCTAGTATGATTCTTATCTATATATCTGCTAGTGAATATATCTGACTAAGTACCAGAGCTAAGTCTTGGAGAAGAATGGAAAGCCAGGTTAAAGGCTAATTTGGGTGAGATTCTTACCTTCTCAAGCCTAGTATGTTTATGGTTTTGATTTTTTGATGGCTATCACTACGAAGTTCTTGTGGCTGTTATATATAAGTGATTGTCTTAAGCCCAGGAGGTATCTGAGTAGCTTACTGGTTCAGAGATCTGACGTACTTTTCAGCAAATTATTAATCGGTCTGACTTTCCTTTTTCATTGGAGTCAAAGATAAAGAATGAGACAGTTCCAGTGGAAATCACCTGCCTTTATACATTAGCTCACTAGAGTAGACAGGAGGAAAATTAGGATACCTAATTGCTGAGGTTGATTGGCATCTCGGAGCCCTGTGAGTCAACGGGTGTTTCTTAGACTTTTTGGAGACAGCTAGACTTTTGGTATTACTGACAGGTGTCTGTGTTGCCACTTCCCAGGGATGTGGATAGGCACTTGCTATTTTTAGATGGAACATAGGGGAAGAGGAGAAGGTAGGAGACATGAACTCATGGAACAGTTTATGAATTGTCTCTGACATTAGGTTGCCTAGTCAAATCTATTTCTTAACCTGTACTAGTTTTGCCAACATCTTTCCATGTTGCCACCCAAATTAATATTCTCCCTCTTCAGAGGTTAATGAGTTCATGTTGTTGAACGCTGTTCTACAACAATGACAGCAGAATTGGGAGGAGAGAGGCACTCTCACTACAAATACAAATATATGAGGTTTTTTGTTTGCTTACTTCTGTTTTTTTCCATGCTAATTCTTAGGTGACTTTCCATTTGACATCTTGTGCAGCTCTGAAAGGCAACTGCTCCAGCAGAACTTCTGCCTTTAACACCGCCACCCTTTACAACAACAAACCCATCAGGACGTGTAATTCTAAAAACCCTGACATGGCATGACATAAAGATGAACAAGGGCAACACCCAAAGTTAGCAAAGGCAGGCTGTGACACTGGGGTTCCTGAAGACCCATAGATCCTGTCTCTTGGCTGGGTAAGCTACATCACTTTATACCAGCAGATAGATTTGGCCCTTGGGAAGCCTCACACTCTTCTCACACTCTTCTGTCATACAGACCATTTCAAACTGCAGAAAAAACAGCTAGATTGATCGGTCAAATTTCCCTCCAAATGAAATTGTTTCAGAGCATACTGAGGATACATACCACCAGCCCTCAAATGGAGTAGCATGTCCAGCTTTTGTTCCCGTGCTCTTTGGAAGAAAGGAAGCCTGTGGCAAAAAGACGAATTTTCCGTTCCTTTCTGAAAGAATTAGGATTTGTTGTGGTCACTCTTAATTACCTTGAGGATTTGTGGTTATCTGACACCTTGTCAGACCTGGTCCACAATAAGATAGAGACCTCTTTTCTGTCAGCTTATGCAACTGGCTTTCAGCCTGATGGTTTTGCAGTTCTGTTTTTTGTCTTTCCTATATTCCTGTGTAGAAGTGCTAGCAGCCTATGGCTGAAAGCAAAGAAACAAAACTTTCCATGAGCACAAAGTATTGCATAAGCTGGGGTATGTATATGTAAGTGCGTGCATGCGTGTATCAACATCTGCATATATACTTTCCTTTTTTTAATCATTTCATATGCAGGCAAAGGATCCTGTACTTCAAGTCATATGTTCTTGCATTGTATGATGTGATGGAAATTAACACCTTAATATATATATGAAAAACAGCTCCAATTAGTTTTTTTTTTTCTTTTACTGTGTTTCCTGCTCCTTATGACTAAGTGTGGGTAATTATCTTGGCTCACTTTTTCCACTCCACCCATGCTTAGAGAAAACCTGTTGCAAGTTTTCTTGATATTTTGCCTTTTCTCTCCCTCATTTTTTTTGTAGTTTTGTTAATTAAAAGGTTTGCAAATTGTTTTATGTGATAATTATTTTTATTTTGGTTTAGCAACATAAATGTGGAGATTTGAAATGTTTAAAGGAGAAATCTAGGTGTCTGACATGATTTTTTTTCTTTTGCTTTATAAATTACAGAAAAAATTACTTTCCCAAATACTTATAAAGAACATCCTCGTATAAAAAGGATCAGACCAAATAATAACAGAAAACTTTGTTATTCACTTCTGAAAGAACTCCTTTCTTGCCACTTATTTTCTTTCAGTTTGGTCCAAATTCTGTAGCATTCTGGACCTTGTAAGGTTTGTTACGATTGAAACACAAGGCCACATCTACAAATCTACATCATTTTCCCAGAACAGCTATGCTCGAGGGAAAAAAATCTCTCATCAGAGATTTTCCATGTCCCCATTGTATAATGCACCCTAACTACCGTCTTTGCAACTCCTTCGTGCTTGGGCAGAACTATCCTCAGAAGAAAACTGGCAGGGTATACAAAGAAAATTAATAGTTTTCTTTCTGTACCATCAGGTCAGTGTTTTCCTAAATCTCCCCCCACTCTCCTTGAGGATATGCTAGGAGCAGAAAACATGTTCTTACATACTCCAGAGAGGCATCGTTTCCTTGGGCACTCTACAGCACAGAAGGCCACATCCCAAGGGGAGACTTCCCAAAGCACCCAGTCTTGGTCCTCCCATCTAGCCAAGATGATTAAATTGACCCACATTGCAGTTGAAAGCTGATAAAGTTAGTGTAGAAGAGTGATCGTCGATTGGCATTTGGAGACAGGATGCTACTTTTGTACGGTTATTTTACCTTGTTCCACAATGACCAGATGGAGAGGGGTTGCCTTTTGAAAAAATGAAAACCAAGCTTCATTTCTATTTAATTTCTTTTGCTGTTCTTCCTTCCACAAAAGTTGTGATCTTTCAAAGCACTGTTGTGATCTTTGCCGTTCCTGCTTCCCAAAGAGTCCCCTCACTAGTGTAAACAAGGGGTGCAGTCAGTAGATTACAGCTTATTAATCACAGAGCTGGTATCAAATACATAATTTGGTCCAACTAGTGGCAAGGTCTGGCCATCACAGAAAGTGTTTTCAAAGAGGGAAAATGTCATCCCCACATACTTCCTCAGTCAGAAAAACATGTCTCTGGCATGCTTCCTTTCTTGCTGGCTCACTTCCTTTTTTTCTTTGTTTTCACCCATGAAAATGATCAGCAACTCCCAGGAGGAAACCTGGCCACAAAGCAAAAGCTCTTTCAATTGATTTCAATGCCATTTTCTTGTCTGTAGATCCAGACCTTTGGAATATACATTTTCCCATCTTTTAGAGCAAATCAGGCAAAATGCAGCAGTAAATTATCAGATAATACCCTTCATTCATATAACTTTTCACACATAAATAGCAAAAAATATAAACATTGACCTCCATGGATCAAATGAAATGGGTCTCCCAGGCATTTTCCCCTGACCTCTGAAACATCCATAACTTTTTTTTTCTCTAATAAATGTATTCTAACTTCTTAAAGGATTTACTGTTTTCATCTAAAGAGAGGCTTATTCTCTTCTGCTCAATGGCTAAACAGCTCTAATTTTGGCTTCTAGAATATTTAGAGATTTTAAATATTTTTCAAAGGGTGACAGTGTTAAATGGAAATCGATTTTTCCATGAATGCTACATACAGGTGATAGGAGACCCATATTTCTATTTTATGATATAATGTATTGTGTGCTGCACACAGCTCCAGACAAACCCAAATTATTTTAGTGATTCCTTTTTTCTTAATGAGAAGCTGGTTGCCAGAAGCACCGTGAGGGTAGTGGGGGGAAAGGACTGCGGAGCCTCATGAAATTCTACAGAGGGGTCTGTACTGAGGAGCAGAAAGAGAGTAGCTGGAAGAGATGATGCACCATCTTTGCTGGGGAACATGAGAACAACAGGGGTAGGAAAAGCAGAGAAACTCCTGTAGTGCTGCAAGTTTGGGTACGTTGGAAATGGAAAGCAAGGATAAGGTGAGCAAAGAGGTGCCTGATGCCTAATAAAGGTTCTGAACGGAGAACGAATCCTAATGCAAACCTGGGGCTTAGGGCAGAAGTCAGATGTGCTCTGCTCCCCAGACAGGAAGATTGCAGGAGCAATCTGTCCCCATGGCAGACAAGAATGCATAGGAGCTCTTGCAGCATATATATGTGCATATCTAGACTCATTAAGCATGTAAAAGATTCAAAATTTATAAACTGAGTTATCACTCTCCTAGTAAGACCCATGCAGAGCTGGCTAGAGAGTTGTCTTCTACCTGTAAGGGAGAACTGGGAGAGCGGAAATACTGTGCTTAAAATGAAATGAGCTAATGAGGAGTGACAGAATATTCAAAATATTCAAATCATATTTCATGATTCATTTTGGTTCTGGACACCACGAGTGAAGAAACATCTTTATACAATGATTTCTCACTTTCACTGTTTCCAAATGTTTCTCTGAGTTTGCTGTCACAGACATCGCTAGTGTCTACATATATATATGCCTTCCTTTCCCTATACACTTGCCTGTGGCCCTGGGGCACAAGCAGGCAACTTATCTGGGGCCAGAATGAAACACAGCATCAAAGCAAAATTATGCAGATCCTCACCATGAGTAATTAACAGATGACATTTTTGACAAGTGTAAATGCATAATTTCCAGGAGGAATAGTCTTACAGTTTTCTGCAATTAATTATCAAGCACAAGTTATAACAAAACAGAGGAAAAATACCATGTCCCAACCATAACTTGGATCTTCATAGAAGGATTTTAGAATTTTTAATATGCAAATAATGAATGACTGAAGAGGAAATCTGGCATTCGCCATCATTCTTGTTATAACTGTATGCTCCTCCAAAACATTTCCCTCTCAATGTCTTTCTTTTGTGACCTTGAAATGCTGGGACCTTTCTTAATTAAAAATTAGAACATGCAAATCTGTTACAGGATTAGCCAGAAAGAAGGATGCAGTCAGTAGAGTACTGAGCTGGTGCTCAGGGGGATTCTGTTCTTCTCCACAGCTTTGCTACCTGGGTGGAGAGAAGCAGTAGGAAGTCCTCAGCACTTCACAGGATCCGACCCTAATATCCGCAGGCTACGGTGCCTGAGTAAGCTTGTGGGTTTTCCTGAATTACGTTTGGCTGTCAGCTTTTCTGCTGCAGTCAGCAGGGACTTGTTTTGTCTTGCCTTCCGCCAAGATAATTCCCACAGACTGAGCAACCAGAAAGGTTCAGGTACAGGTTACAGACTCCCAGTCATCCAGAAAATTGACAATCGCAACAGGAGATGGATTTGACTGTGTCTCTTGCAGAATATTTTCCCTCATGCGTGAGATATTAGGCAGACATCTTCGAGAAAAATATCAGATCCTTTTGTTCTCCCACTTCCCTTGCTTTGTCAGAGGAATCTGACAGATCCAAGGCAGATCTCATCACCAGTGCGCTTGGTGCTGCACATACCGTACACACACCGGAGGGTCTTCTCTGTAGCAAGTGGGCTTGGTGATTCATGTGAGAAGCAAGAAGAAATTAATAGGGAAAATAGAAGCTTAGGGACGAGAGGAAAGTGAAAAAAGGATAGGTGCTAGTTCTGGTGATCACAGACAAAACCCCTGATAATTTTAGCCCCTGATTTTCTTTTAATACTCGCTATCAGTTCCTGACAACAAAAGGTTCCTAGTGGCCATTCACTGGAGAAGTCAAAACAGTGGGGAAAACCCAACCTTACACTGGAATTTGATTCCATAAAAGAACAGTGATGGCATTTGTTATGCAAAATTGAAATGCTCTTCTGGTTTAGGTTCCACTTCATCCAAAGCCTCAAGGAAGAAGTCACCATTACCATTCATTATCATTCATGTCAATGAAAAGTAGTTCTTCTGAAATAGAAAAGTCACCTTTGGAGTCCAACACTTACTGTTGCTGCCTGTTGTGTAGAGTGTCCCAGTCATAAAAACATAAAAAAATGGGTAACATGTTCTAGGCTCTGCCACTCTATGGCTTGGCATGGTTTATGTGTTTTCCTTTGCCTTTGCCTGCCCCAAGTTTCTCTGCAATGCAAGGAAAAATACTGATCATCGTGAGATACAAAAGTGAATCCCAGGCCTATATCTCATTTCACTGCGTTCCTGAGAATTTTCCTGGTGCCGTAAGGCTACGTCGTTCCCTGCATAAATTCTGGCAACGAGGTTCGGCAAATAACAGCTTAAAGCATGAGTTACACCACAAATTGTTGTTCAAGCTTTAGTGCTTTGTTGAATCAGGATGTGAAAAGTCAGCTGATAGAGAATAAAAACTGGCTTTGAAACAAAGGTTTGTTGAGTGAGGTTCATTCATGAAGAGCAAACACAGTTCTTCTTGAGAATGAACTACGGTTATTCTAATTCCGATTTTTTTCTAAAACATCAAAATGATGAGGAACAATATAACAAATAATGCCTCATCCATGATGGTGGGTTTTTCTAGGCTTCAGATATGGAATTGACATTACACATTCCAGTTTATTGAGCATCTTATTTATATGTTAAGCCATGTCATGTGCCAACTGTAAAATATTTTCTCCTTTGAACAGCGGTGTTTCATGAAGAATCTTCACATTTGCCCTTTGGCAGCAAGAAGGTCAAACGATCCAAGAAAACTGTACAAATACTGCCTGTAATTCACATACATATTATAGGAGTACAGTCAAAAAACAGTCATAGAGGAAAGGAATTCAGTTCAGAGCCTGTTGTAGTTCCATCGAGTTATCATCAGCTGATGTGAACAGACTCCATGAAAGAAATATTGTAGCAGCAAGTTCTTGTTCTTCAGTTGCTCTCAGTAATATTTCACCTCAAATGTGGAGCAGTTAATATTTTGGTTTCTTAAATGCTTAATAATTTTCTAGCACTACGCATCTGATAAAAATTAAACTGCTCAGTCAGAGAGGAACAGCATCCTCTTCTGGCAGGAATGTCACTGTCACAGCTGAGCGGGTCCTGTGGTCACAGCCCTTACAGACATTATCAGATCTTTCTTTCTAACACTTTCTTATCAAATTTCTCATAAACTATCTCACTCCTAGGACATATACTTGTCACTTCCGAGTCCTTACTGATATTCACCTCTCAATCCCTGTGAATTTTTTATTTTTTTTTCGCTCTGAGTTATGGTAATTTTTATAGTATTGGATATTGTCTGCTCTATTTCCACCTTGGCTACCGGCCTTCTGAAGTAGCCTTGAGCAAAATGCTTCCCTTCCCTTACTTTAGAGGAAGCCTTTATCGCCGGAGTGTGAATATCGTTACTGATCACCTTAGAAAAGTGCTTTGAAAGCTGCTTCTTGCGCCATATCTGCAAAGCAATGATTGCTAGTAGGATTGCCATGTAAGGAGATTTAAAAATACCAAGCTTTAAACCAATATTGCAAAAGTATTATCTAGTGCCATTGCCCGAAATTTCCTGTACAACTTCTACTATGATGCTGGAAAGCCTTCATCTCAATGCAACCAACACTGAGGTGAATGGGTGTGTTAACCCTTTTCCTCCTACTTGGAAAGAGTAAGCTGTCTCTCTGCCTCTATTCCCAGCCAATTACCTGCAGCTAAAGTCCAAGAAGAAAAATCATCCCCCTGCTCTTTCACTTAGGAGCCAAGGAATGTTCTTGCCAAGGGCAGAAAATGCCAATTAGCACTTTTTGTAACCTAAGCATTTTATAAGCACGAGGCCTCACCACACCACTGTGAAGTCCTCATCTGCACGTAAAAATGGCCTGGGTTACAGTTTTCCCCAGCCCTCCCGCAGCTGACCAGATCTCCTCTACGAGTGACACTGCAGCTGCACCAGTGCAGACAGTTTAGTTAAAACATCTTCTGGCCAGGACAGCTTCTGGTACACTGAGAACTGGTAATGCTACCTGAGACCAACACTGCAATGCTTATAAGCAGATTTTCCTGTAGGGACGGAGCTGGCTGGGGACTGCACTGGGATGTATGCATTCCCCAGGTCAATAAGAGGGCCTTAGACCAAGAAATCAGCTTGGCTTCAAGCTGAATCTTCAGACCCAAACTTCACTGAATTAACCACTCTGCTATCAAATGGCTATTATAATTTTTCTTTTTTTTTCTATGACTTTTCTGTCTTTTCAGAATTCGCATGCGATTGTAAGCACACTTCTAGGCAGCAGCACTTACTATTCCAGTGTTTGGAGATGTAATTTTTTTATTTGTCTCAATTCAGGACATACTCTTTTCTCACTACCTCCTACTGCATTTGTTTCTATTTATTCTGTTTTTACACTACAGCTAACAAGAGGAAAAATGAGCATCTCTAGTGATAAGTCATCCACAAAGAGCAACGCTGAACATGTGGTCTTCACTTCCACTTCCAATCTGGTTGTATAACTCGGAGGAGAGGCCTTATCTACCTGTCTGATCAGTATATAATGCCGCAAGGTAGCAAATGGGGCTCTTTTTCACTCACTTTCCTGTTCAGACCTGCTGCTTTTTGCTCTGTGACATATAATGAATGTCAAGGGAAAATATTTTTCAGGGAAGAGAGTACTTAACCCCAACAATTGATGTTGATGCTCTGAACGGCTCAGAAAGGGATTTGCCTTCAAACATGTTGCCGCTCCGTAGGTGGCCAAGTAAAAGTGCAGTTTGCTGTCAGGCAGAGGACCAAAGCTGAGCTCTTGGTAAGAAGGCGAGCCAAATGCTGTTCCTTCTTTGGAAGCCGTGACGTGTTGTTTTTCCGTGATGCACATGGCATAACAAAGACAACTCATGCAAGGACTAGAGGACTTGTTCTAAGGTCAGGACACTGCCATATGGCATGCACCAAAGCCAGTGTCACCCCAGAGAGCCTGCCTGTAACATACAGTGTTTTATCTCATATAATGTTTTCACCTTTAAATGCAACCCTAGATGAGGGCCAGTCTCCAGAAGACTCCTTGTGGTTTCTCCTTAGCAATTTCAACTGGCTGGAGCATTTCACAGTTGTTCAGGTCCCTGCTGAGTGACTGGGATCACATCAGGCAGGATACGTTGGGGTCGCAGTGCCAGGTGACATGATGAAAACTCAGGATTGTTATTAGGACAAATGACTACAAATCAGGTTTGCCTCAATCTGACCGAGATGCCTGGCAGTTCAAAGGGCAGCGTGGAAATGTCATCCCTGGGCCAACAAAAGTACTAAAATTAGACTAGGAGGAATCTAATAATTCATGACACTGTAATATCTAAGGTCAATCATGATTAAGTCCTCTTTCTGTGGCGTGGTTGTACTCCTTACCAAGGACTGCACGAGATGCTGTCCTCTAGCCTATGAACTCTGAAGTTAGTCAACAGGAGGGTTATCCAAGTTTGTGAGAGCACTAGAAGCTAGTAAACAATGAGGGATAAATAAATAATGCTTCCCTAGCCCTCTACCTAATCTGGACCTGTAACTGACAGCACAGTCTATTTTTAATGTGGAAATCCCAGAGCAGCTGGGTTTGTTTATCCTTGAAAGGATCCAGCAACATTGCTTTCATTTTGCAGACTTCCATGTTTCTGTACTATATGTTTTTTGTGGTCAAAATTCAAAGGAGCACCAAGGGAAAATCCACTGTCCAAATAGAGCCAAAGATGAGCAAAAAGAAGTACGTGCAAAGTCTGTTGCTGGTTTGCTTGTTTAGAATCCTCACTTTGGGTTTTGCTTCTGCTGAAAAAGCAGAGGGAAGAAGGAAAACCATTATAGTCATGTTGGAAACCTCAGGAATTATTTTGAATGCATCACAATAGTTATAACGTTGGCTCAATTTTTGATTTGTAGGATGGCAGTACAAAGTATCACAAATCTCTGGAACAAACCTAGGTGCTAGCATGCAAAACATGGTGGCTGTCTCAAAGACTTGCTTGTTATGACATGCTACCTTTATTGCAGCAAATCCTTCATACCTATTTGCAGGCATTAAGCTAATCTGTGGCAGGAGAGAGAAGGGAAGAGAGAGAGAACGCAACTGCAGAGAGCTAAGGAAATTACGCAGACACTGTCCACCCCCAGATCTAACTTTTCCCTTCCATGTGGTTTTGGGATACATGTGGGATTTGAGTTGTACTTGGAAAGCATAATGCATGTACCAACATCTGGAAGTATCATAATGGTTGCTGTAAGAATTATTACAGTAGTTGTGGATGAAATTTAGCACTTTGCAGCACATGCAGCCTAACAGCAGCTTGCTTTAGTTATTGAAAATATTTTAATGTTCTGAACCATATTTAAACAAAAAGGAAAAAGAAAGAAAATATAATCAAGAGACTAGACAAGCAGGATGGACACTCAGCTCTTCTGTCCAGACAGCAGGGGTTTTGAGGACCGGAGCTAGGTCATGAAAAAAATTGAGAGCCAGAAATTTTAGCTCACAAATCAGTTTTATAATTGGGTTCCCTCGTAAGGTTGGATCAAGCCATAGACGCTAAGTTTTTCAACTATTTCCACTAATTAGGAATGCTTTATATTTTGGGTGCCACCACGGGAATCCACTGGTTCTCCTATTCCAATGGAAATTAGGAGTAAAAAATAGGAAAACTTCAGCACTTAAAGCTGGTGGGTGCTTTGAAATACCTGCTCTTTGCCATTTTTTGTGTTTTAATTGGCTCATCTGTGAAAGGGATACATGACAGTACAGCTCTCACAGGGATGTCAGGCTTGTTTGCTGCTTGTACATTGATTTTAAAGGCTTGGAAAGGAACTACCAAAATTGTGAAGTGAAGCCATTACTTATTATTTGGTCTATTTCTTGAATTCAGGGAGGGCTGAAGAGTTTCTCATTGACTATATTCTGACCTATGTGGTCTCTGAGTGGCCCCACCGCTGACTGTGGCTATTTTTACTACAGGATAGAGCTTAATTGCTCATGCACTGAGCCCGATGGAGTGCTTGGCATGGCTGTTGAACTGCTCCTTGGATCAAAGACACACCTCGATGACATCCATTAATGCTTTTTCACATAAAGTGCTAGAAAGTGTTGTGTATTAGACATGGACGCTTGATCTGCCCTGAAAGCACCAACATCTGGACTTAAGCTTTTAGAGGATGGATAGGTTTTGTAAGGATGTGATTTGTAAATAAGGAGTAACAACACACTTTGATGTGACATTTAAGGATCCAGTTGGATGTCAGCCCAGCTTTGGTTTTCTCTTCACATCTCTATGCTGTCCTGTGGTGCTCTGAACCTTGTGGGCATCTTATCTGCCCTGGAAAACTGAGAAAGTCTCTTGGATTCCTAGAGGGGGAACTGCAGCCTGTCTCTGAAGCAAACCAAGCCCTGAATTAAAAGAACCCAAATTAAACCTGTTGACAAAGCTCATTTCTGGCCACATGCCACTTCAAACAGGCTGCAGGCTGGGGAAGGTGGGTGTTGTTTATCAGAGACACATCTCTCTAAGTTTCATAATAACTGCCTTTTCAGGAAGAGGTCTAGTTAAAATAATTCCTTGCTGTATCCCATAGTGCCTTCTTGCACCCTGGGCTCTTAAAACTTGATTCTGGGAATCAAAAAATAACAACAACAAAAAAAACCTTATTCACTCAGGTCTGACTGAGCCAAGAATGGAAAATTGTCCTAGAGGTGCTTTTGGTTCCAGCAATAATAAGACCTGTCATTTGTTACATGTTAATTGCACGTTATTATCTTTTGTAGGTTAAGTCAACCAAAGGTTTCTTGTATAGTTGGAGAGAAAATTGTGATCTTTAATATGGTTTGCAATGTCAGGTTAGTTTGGTTTTTTTTTTCTGGTTGTCTTTTGGAATCTTGCACTGAGACCGATTCTTTGCAAATATATTAGATACCCGTTTCCCCATGGAAATGTACTGCCTTTTCAGCTGTCTTCCATATGATAATCTCGAAGCACAGCATCGCAAACTTGGAGTAAGTGAGCCTTACAGTTTCCCATGGGAAAGGTATATCATGATCCTCATTTTTGAAAGACTACCAGAGTAAGCCAGTGATGAGTCTAGGAAAGGAAACAAGATTTCCAAATATTGAAGTTGTTCTACCACCGCAGATAAAACCATATGCTCTTACCAAGTACTCTGTAATAGAATTCTGATAGTTTTATAAAACTTTGCTTTATTAAAGAAGCATTAGCTTTCCTGTTCTCTCCCCCCTTCTCTGTCTCCCCGTCACTTTGTTCCTTACACGTCTCAAGCAATTCTCTTCCCCCCGTCTGAGGATGGTATGTACCTGTCGCTGCCTGCATGCGATGATTTATCAACATTGGGAATCCCCAGTGCTGATTGACTCTTCCTTGACACTGTTGATCAATCAAACTCAGAGACAAGCAAAGGCAGATACGCAGAGACAGAGGGTTTGGCCGGACTGTAACCTAACTCATTCTTGATGGGCTTCTAAATGTTTATGCCTGAATATTATTTGGCTAAAGATCTGCGTTGATAGATGGAAGAGGATACCCAGGATTTCTTGCATTCAAAGCTAAGGAAAATTGAGCCCAGGGAAATAAGTAAAACACATTGTCCATTTTTTTCTTCCACTTGGGAAGATCCTGGCAAGCTACGTTAGACTGTAAATGCACCAGCATTTCTGCAGGTTACTATATCATGTTATACAAAAGCAACACCACAGCAATCATCCTCCCGCCACCGCACTCTCATCCCATATTTTGTCTGTTTCCATCTTTTACTGACTTTTACTGCACAAATAATGGAGAGTCTGAGATTGCTGGCTGCAGAGAGGACAGTTTTAAAAGCTGAGCAGTATTTTTTCCCCATTGCCCCATGAATGTAATATAAACCTGCAATTGCAGGATTTGCCTTGTTATCACCGTATTTTTTTCTCTACAGACCAGTCTGGACATGCATTTCCAGTCAGAGCTTCCACATTCATCTGTTGATTTACTTTCTCCCAGAAAAGAGGAAAAAAAAAAAAAAAAAGGCTTCCCTAGTTATCAGTTTTAGGCGCACTCTTTGCAAATGCTTCTTTCTCCACATTGCCTTGAGGGAGTTGGATGCAAAATTTAAATTTGATGATGAAGTTTCAGAGAGCTAATGCTAGGAGAGATGAACCCCCGCTCTGGTTTCTGGTCTGTACAAGTCAGTTCTAGGTACTCTCTGCCCTTCTCCTCAAGCGTCTGCTTTTCAGAGGCCGTACAGCTGACCGTGTGCTTGGTGGTTTTGCGATCGTGTGGATTTAAAGTAAAAACCAGTCGCTGTGTTACCATTCCTTCTTACCTCACACAAATCTTTTGTATTTTAAAAAGTAATTTAATTAACCCACCTGTCCCCTTATCTCCTGTCCTGTTTGTACTCACCTGTTTCCCTATCTGTACCCAATCTGTTTTCATGTGTGTCTACTTATATAATCATTAATCCAATTCCTTTAATTTCAGCTCAAAAAGGAACACAATTTAACGTGTTTCTCATCATGTGTTATGTTCTGCACCTGGAGCAGTTTGGGGGTATTTTGGTGTTTAGTTTTTGTTTGGGGGGGTTTGCTTTGTCTGCATTGCAGTTTGCCTCCAGGCATTTACAGTGTCTGATTAAAGCCTTCCCCCTCCTGAAGGACAGCAAAAAGCTCTGCAAGAAGAAACAAGTGAGATGCTTTTTCGGGTCGTGGCAGGCTGAGAGCAGACCACCGCACTAGAACAAAAGAAAGCAAACCAGAACCAGCAGCTATAATTACACAGTACGCAGCTGGGGGTAGGACCCAGCACATCCACGTTTGTACCATATATAGGTGAATTTTTTTTTTTTTTTTAAACTCTTCCCAACTCTTTTGAAAAATGAAGCAATGGGTTAAATTTAGCACAGTCGTGGGGAAGCTCACTTCACGTCCTCCCAACCGGGTGCGGGGCCCCACCACCAGCGTGGATGTGCGGCTACACCTGCCTGGGCTGTCTCCTTCACGAGAGGCCAGCCTTAGCAGGCGAAATCCACGCTCCCTGTCATTTGGACAGTGTCCAGATGCGCAGGAGGTGATCGGAGAGCTGTAATTCGGGAGACGCATTCGGGACAGCGACTCTGTCAGAACCCTCCTTGTTTAGACGCTGAGCAGTAGTGGATGGGAATAACACGATTCTATGTTTCTCTTACTTTCCTTTCCCATAAAAGCAAAATCCTTCCCCTGTACGTAGTTTACCACAGGCAGGACCGTTTTCAACCCTATTGTTAATATTTCTTGCGCTTCTCATCTGGAAGAACCAACCAGTCCTAACGTGAGCTGCTGTTGCTCCTGCTGGAATGTTCCATTATAGTAAGATTTCCCATAAGTGGAGGAGCTATAATTAATTCTGATAAATACTTGCAGTTATTTGGTTGTTTTTCTGTTTCATTGACCAATAAGAAATGTACACAGCATCCTCATACTGCCTGTACTTCTATAATAGTGCGTCTTACGTGTTTTTTATAAACTGGAGCAATTCTCCCTCTTTTTTTCAAAACCTGTGGCTTAATAAAACACTACCACCACGAGCCCAAGCTGGATGAGCCCGTAAAGGTGGCCAAGGAGAACACACACCTTGCATCGTGTCATGATACATGTGGAGTCAGACCTGCTTCAGCTGAAGTCTGCATGGGAAACGTCTTTAGTCTCAAAAGGCCCTTGCTTTTCTGTGTTTTTTGCTCTGTGCCTAGTGAAAAATAAGGGACAGTTGCACATCTTCCCTTTTATTTCCCTCCTGGGAGGGACGGAGTGTGGAAATGCATATCGTGTTGCCCACTGTTTTCAAGCTGTCTGTATGCTATACACTTTATCTGTATGTCGGTGGACCTGTGCGTCTTCGGAGAGTCTTGGGTGCCTCTGGGAGAACCCGAAAGAGCTGCTTGAGCGAAAGGTGGCGGGTCTGGCCGCTGCCTGATCGGAGAGGTCAGCGTGGCAGCAGGGGAGCCACTGGCTTCTCGTGGGGACGCTACAAGCAAGCCAGGCCTTGGCAATGTGACACAACATTATCCTATCCACGGCATTCCTCACATCAGGGGGGAAAAAACTGCATTCCAGGGAAATCCTTCAACCCTAATCAATGTAAATAATATTTTACTTGGGGACATCTAGTGGAAGAATGATAAACTGCATATGCCATGTAGCCCTTATCTGTGCTAGAGCTGGCTGGGAGACTGGAAGTTCTCCTGCAAGTACATACAGTTTGTAATGGAAAAATCCTCACGTTCAAAATAATCCCATGAGGAGGACCAGAAAGAAATGCAGTGTAAATCTCCTTAATTTAATTTTAAAAGTAATTCTACAAAATCTCTATTTTTTGCTGTTTTCAAACTGGTAATGATTGCAAAAACAAAGCAAAAGTTTTGAGAAACCCATAATTGGGGGGGGGGGGAATAATTCTTTTTTACAAAATTGGAAGAAACTAATTTAAAAGTATAAGGTGGAGAATGTTCTTTTTTTTTTAGCCTCAGCTTCAGTGAGATCTCATTTGCAGATTGAAGTGATAATAAAGTAAATAAGGGAAATGATGACATTGTTTTGGAAACAAGAGCCTACTTTTTGGCTTGCATTTGTGCAGTATTACTAATAGGGGATGCCTGGCATGACTAGGTCTCCTTGGAATCACGAGTAATGATGGGAAAGCATAATTTTTTAAGTTGTGTCTTGTGTTGCTGTGCCCAAATGCTCACAATGGCTGCGAGTCCCAGAGAAACCTGAGAAACCTGAACTTCGTGCTGTTCTTTAGCAGCAAATTTGTTCGATTTCCAAATGAGCAAATACATTTCTTGCTCTTTGCCATACAAGCGGAGTAAGGAGGAATATTTGTACCTGACTAGAGACGCTTAAAAGGAAAGAGAAATGATGGTGGAAGGCAAAGGAATGGGTGAAGCGCGGGGTCTGTCACACGCTGCCTGACCTTGCTTCTCCAGCCCACTCAGCCCTGATACAGACAAGGCCATAGAGCAAAATTCTTTGCTTGTTTTTCCAAAAAAAAAAATCTGCAAACTTCGAATGTTCCATGTTGCTGTGACCATCTCTGGGATGGCCATTCTTGGATAACTGTCCTGGGCAGCTTGACCATCTCTGTTAAGGTTAGAGGAGGCTTCAAGGAAAAGAAATACAATAATAGCTGAGAAGCTTTTGTTCTTTTTGTGCTCCTCTGCTTTGATGGAAGCATTTGCTGGGTGCACGTACCAGGTTATCTAACACCTCCTCAGTCAGTGGTTTTATATCTGAGGTTATGTTAAGTCTGCCGGAGAAGTTGTTTCCTTTAGTAGATATATCTATTTACAACTACAGAACAGGTGAAATGGGAGCAATTCCTGTCCAAGCTCCTTAACGGGACGCTAGCAAGTGCACTTAACTTGGGCAAATGAATTACAACAGCCTTCCTAGCTCCTTGTTGGTGCTTTCAGGGACAAAATGAAGCTAGAGCAGGAACTGCCGAGGAAGTTGCAGCAAGGCAGAGCTATTCTGTAACCACAGGGCGATCCGAGGACTGGTTAACCAAAGCAGAGTTTAGCAAAGGTCAGAGATCTCAGCTTGTGGATTGTGGATCCAAAAATTCTTATATTGGCTCTGAGGTAGGAGTAGTTGATCTAATAATGATTATTTTCCATCTTGAGCTTGTAGGAGGCTGACTCCTTCCAACTTTTATTTTTCTCCTTTTGGGATAATGAGGTGGATAAAAAACATGAATGTTCTGTATCAGAATCCTTTCTTGACACTCTCACATGCTCCTAAGTATGTCATCAGCTGCACTCAGAGTATTAAGTCCCCGCTGCCAATACACGAGCAAAGGTTTCGGAAAGAGTCGAATTGGAAAAGAGGTGGGATCAGGCTCGCCCACATAATTTTCTTTTGTGCCAGTGCTAACAGACGTTTTGAGTTAAAGTAAGAAACAGCCAGGAAAAATGTGCAGATGCTTAATTCTCTGCAGGATTTATAATATTGTACAGTAAGCGTTTGCACCCTATACAATAAAACCAAGTTGGCTTTACTACATATAAAAGAAACAAAACAAAAAATCACAAGTTTGACAGCAATTAGGGTGAATAGACATTTATTTTATCCTTTTACTAGCAGGACCAATTGTGATTTTATGCTCTGAAAAAGCTCATTTTAAAGTTTTATGTCTGAAGTGGCCTTGCCAAATCTAGCTTAATATTGTTACATTAAATGGATGGTAAAATGTGTTCTTAAAACCCTCCATCCTGTAAAGGACCTGGAACCAGGGAACTACTGCTAATGAGAGTCAGGTCCTGAAACGCAGCCCTTATGCATGTTTGCTAGCAACCCAGCCGAAGGTGTTTGCCAGTCCCTCCCGGTACGCATCGTCCTGACTTTTCAGAGTACGTATACCATCCAAGCTCCTGTTGATTTCCAGCCACCCAGACCACTGGCCAATCCACAGCCACAGCAGGAAACCCAAACTGCCTGGAACCGTGCTGGCACCATGAAAACTTTTAAGGAGATCTTTCACATCTTCAGAAGTGGATCTCTCACTTCCTACATCCCCAGCCCTTCTTTTTCTAAGCTCTCCTGACTTTACGAAGAAGCCCTGAAACCATTGGTTAGAGCCAGCTTCACAAGGCTAAGAGGAATTCTGGTAACATTTTCTTATTTTATTTTCTTCTCACACCTAAAACCTTTATCATTTTGCAAGATGTCTCCAAGTATGGAGGAGCTTCAGGTGTGTGGTGCTTAGATCACTCCCATTATTACTGGCCACATTACCCTCACAGAAGCCAATATAATCAAGTGATTCAACTCTCACAGCACCCCTGATTTACTCGTGCCTCCAAATATTTTCTTTCTCCTCTTTTCGAATGGCGAGTCGGACAAAGCACATCAATATTGTGCAGCAGCAACTGTTGTTGGTTTTCACACATGCACGTGCTGTTCACTGCGCCACCAGTACAACGATAGTACAAGAAGCTGTAGAAAGAGCAGAACTGGAAAAGAAGTGTCATAATCAGCCCTGTTCTAGGCACGAGGAGCTGAGAGACAGGACTGATTAAGTAATGTGGCTTACTCCATGTAAAATGCCCCTCCTTGTGCACAGGGCCCCTCAAACTGGTTAAGCAGTTCTCCAGGTCTGTGTGGAGGATGCCAATTACCAGTGCTGCCCTAATACCCTGCAAAGTTAAGCACACTCATGAAGGGCGTGGAGAGCTTCCCATGCACGCCCAGCGCGTTCGCTTCCCTCCCCAGATGAGACCGGGAAATAACAATGCACGAAGCTAAGAGGAGATAATTACAGGGTAAAAACTGTCCAAACTGAAGGTTAGCTGTTGCCTGAAGGTAACATGTGAATGCTGCAGATACTGAAAGCTGCCACAGAAAAACTTCCAACTGCCACCGCGCTGTTTCCAGTAGAGCAGGTCTCCAGGCAAAGTTCACCATGTACATGAAGCTGGCTCCCTTGAGAACTGGATTCAGGTCTGGGTATTATTTGTACAAGGCCACTTAACTCAACCAGTTCTCTAGACTTACTCAATAAAAGGCTGCAATGTCAGGGTTGTGCAAGGAGGACAAAGCCAAACAAAAGTTACGTAAAACAGGGCTGGAGATGTACTGCTTGCTGCTATGGGTTGTCCAAGAGCCTGCTGCTGAGTTATACTGTATCAGGAGTGAGCGTTACATTTGGAAAGATAGCTCATAAATTGTGCAGTTGACTAGGCCAGGAACTGGTATCAAATGCTATATTCTGTAATCTGGCTTTGCTAAAGATAGGGCTCCATGCTACAAAAAAAACAATATAATTTAAATTCTTTGGACTTACCCATCAAATCCAGAGATTTTTACCAACATCCCAGCCTACATCCTTCCTTCTCACGAGGAAGTTAATTATCAAGTTGAAATGAAGCAAAAGGAGATGTGTATCTCCCTGCAATGGTCAGAGTGATGTGGCATTTTCCTATAGCCTTCCTTCTGCCACTTGCTGCTAGAGCTGAGTTAGGCTTGATGAACCTGCCTCAGAGAGGTGCTGGTCCTAAAAGCTGAACGCGTCTTTCAAGAGATGCCTGCATGACTGACAACGTAACACACCGGTATATCACTGTTTTCTAAAACCACTCTGCTGTTTTGCTTAGGAGACATTATGCAGCAATACGAAAAGTTTACTATCTTAAAGCTCCTTTAATTAGAATACAAAGTTATTTCCAACCGTGTATTGGCGAGCCTCTTCTTTCTTGAGATTGACACTGAAAGCTTTCCTAGCTTTCCTAGAGTGGTGATTTCCATTCCCTTTGTTCAACAGCATTTATTAAACAATTATTTCTGACAGACTTAAATGCAAACAGCAAGACTGCAGTAACTGGGAAATTAAAAATATATTGCTAATACAACGCCAAAGGTGCTTTTTTTTCCCCATGCATGGTTTGACAGCATTTGAGTTTTAACATGTAACCATGCTTTAAACAAGTCATGTTTAACACTGACTTGTATCATAAATCTTTGGTCAATCATTAGTGAAAGGTCTTAAATGTGTATTTAAATTCCATATTTACAACATTTTATGTTAACAAATATTTTTAATATTCCTATTTTCTTTATTGGAAGTTAAAGGCAGTCATTAATGCGGATAGTACCCACATGTTTCTTAGACAGAATTGAAGCATCCCGTTAGAAAATGGGACTTCTTGCTTGATGTTGGTTAGTCCAGGAGAGAGTTAGCTGATGCAGCGCACTGGGGCCCATTCACTGGGTAGGTCATTTCTTCCCTGACTGTTTCCTAGAGTACAGAGTGAGCTACATTCCCCGTCACTGCTGAATTTAAGTAGAGCTTGTGCCCGGCAAGCACATAGCTAGTGACAAATTTGCCCTCCAAGCTGCTTCTGATAGCTGCCTAGGCACAGGCCATGGCTTAAAGTGCGTTCACTTGGTGATGCTGCAGGTCACTCCGCAGGAGACAGTGTCACACGCCGACCCTGAGGCTTTGGAAGCTGAAATGAACTCCATGAAAATTAAGTGGGAATAAAGTGCAGCGCATGGTCTGTTTTTACCACTCCATCACGGTCAAATTGTAGATTTGCTTACAATGAAGCATCTTTTTTTTCCAGTCTGTAAGCATGTTTAGCTGTCCCTTTTACCACTGACACATGTCTTTGTTTCTAAACAGCGCTCTCTATTTAAAAACGTCGCCGTCGACTTTCCCAGGGGAACGCAGGAGGGTTGGGCGAGAGGCCATGGGGACGGCCATGCCTTTCTGCCAGCGTAGGTGGCAATGGGGGGAAGCAGAGCCTTGGGAGCGTTGTGCAACGGTGGTGTCCCAGGCAGCTCGGCTGGTGCATTGTGGGCGTTGGAGCGAGGCCAGTTTTCTAGCCTGCCAACTTCAGGAACAACATTTCTGACGTGCGGGAAGGAGAAAGCAGTCTGGATGATTCAGTGGTATTTCTAAGGCTAATGAGGGAATCCGCTTTCTGCAGGTACAATTAACAGGAAAGAAAATAAGTATTAGCCAGTCTGCACTGGAATGGCTTTCTTTTTCTCACACCTTTGTGACGATCCTTGAACTAAACACCTGCGTGGTGGTTAAGAGCCAATTTTTAAAGGTCTCCACCCAGAACGCTTTTTCGGGGGGGGATCGAAGGGCACATCTGGGGATTACAGTTATAAGTGGGCATTGAGTTTAGATCTGATGGCTAGTTGCAGATGTTATCAGATTGTAATTTATAAATTGACCTCCTCTCTTACTATACATGTAAAATAGAGGTTGCATCTAGAAGAAATCAACAATAAGAATGCAACTACGATTTTCAGCCCATCTTTTGAAATCAAATGTGAAATCTACAGTCTGATTGGGGTGGGAGCGATGATTTCAATGGAGCGATCTTTGTTGCCCAATCCTTTCAAAATCAGTTTCAGAAAGTTATTTTAGCAATACGTGGGATGCCTGCGCAGCTCATGAAAGCATGAACACATGAAGGCAAACATGCTGAAGTGTTTCTAGCAGGGATACCAACATGTGCCAGCATAGAAAGATCCAGCCCTAAATCAATCTGAAAGCCCAGAATTTGCATGTTCAACCTCTCAGCACTGAATACAGAGCTGAGGGCGAGTGTGCTCCTAATTTAGGCCATCTCCAGTAGGCGCCTGAAGTTGAGTGGAATGAACGTCTGCCAGGTATTATTCTGTGCAGACTTGGTGTCACTGGGAGGAGAAGGTACTTCAAGGAGAGCATTCGTTTGGGAGGGGCCTAAAATAATTAAATAACTTACTTAATGTCACAGCATTTTAGTTTATACAGGAGGAGAAACTCTGGCAACATGAGTCAGGCCCTCTTCTAAGAGTGACTAATATTATAAACAAATGTTAAGATAGTGGCATTAAACTCACTTTTCTAACTGCAGTTCTTAAAGGTCATAAAACCGATTCAGTTTTCCAGTTTCAGCTTTTCCCATCTACTTTGCTGAATAGTAATCAGGTCATTGGGCCATTTCCCTTGGAGACTGACCAGTACGTCCTCAGCTTTATTCTAAATATAGCAGTTCTTTTTTTAGCATTGTTAGTTTTCCCACTTTTTTTTCACTTTACTCTTTTAAAGTGAATTTAGTGCAGCAGAAAGGTGCCAGATCGACATCACTGGAAAATGACGTTCCAGGGCTGCTGTTTATCCACAGAGAGCAGCCTGTGTTTATCCACAGCACATTGGCAGTGCAAGCTAACTTTTGCACCACTCCACCAGTGTGCCTTAACCTTGACCTGTGGAAACTAGGCTAGTCTTAGTCTCTATGCCTGCTGTCCAAAACCGCCCTGTGCAGGCAGCCAACAAGATTACCAAATCTTCTTGTCCTGGTTGCTCTGGAACTCAGGCAGCAGTCAACAAAGACTGGACTTGAAGTTTTAATGGCATCAGTAGCACCTTTCTACGCAGGGTTCTTACGCAGGAAAACCTGGGATTCAGCTTGTTCATCTACAGCTGTCTAAAGATGAGACTTCTAGTCCAAGGTGGTGTCTCTGGATGCCATCTGTAATTACCTGAAGAGGGGAAAGGACCTATGCTAAGAACCCCTGTGCGAGGGAGGTGGCACAGCTCCATTTCTAGCATGGCTTTTCTCTTTTCTGTTGGCTTTGAAGCGAGCTAGAGAAACAGCTTAAACTAGACAGGTGACTTACAATTGAGTAGTTTAGTGAGTTAAATCCCACCCAAAGTGACTGGAGGAAAAATGACCTATTGAATACCCTCATTCTTCTGCTATGTCGATTGCTATATATTTTCTTGGGCCCCGGTCCTACAACTAGATTCCTGGAGACTCACGCTTCTGCTGCGGCTGATACCATTCACAGAGCAGAGCGTTATATTGCAGACCCTCCAGGGTGCTGTCTGCAGTCAGCTTCATAGAAGTGAAGGCCTTTTGATACCTTGACATATACAGGTTTGCACAACACCCAAAACAATGGGGGAAGTGTGGTCCTGTTGGGAGCCTCTGGTAATGATTGAAACATCAGTTTCTAAGTAAATAGTACTTGAATTAAATTTTAATAAGTTTGCACTGCTGTTTATTGTGTCACCGAGAAGTATTATATATGGTGTAATCGCTACAGTTTGCTCCTGTAATTGCAACTTCATGTTTTGCAAAACGCACGATGCTTTTCACTTTCAATCCATGAACAAAATTGCAGATCAACCCTGACAGCTTCCAACTTTTCCTTTTTCCCCTGTGTGCTTTCATTTCTCTTGATGATTCTTGGCTTTCTACTTTGGAAGCTGCAGGACTGTTTGCAGGCCACAGGGTGTACATATTAAAAGCCAGCACAGCAAGATGTCCCCGAATATATTTCTACTCATGATGTTCTGCAAATGATATTCCAATGTAGCAGCCACCCAGTCCAAGGAAATAAAACTGTCTTCATGCTCTAATGCTCTTTACGTTCCAAATTCTAGAAATGATACGGCTTGGTTTAAATGATACAGATGCTCCACAGTACAGTGGACTTTAAGTGCAACATTGCATGTTAACATTTTCTCTTACAGCTTAGTCTTTGTTGTTCAATCTAATGTATGTTCTGGCAGAGGGGAGGCTTAAAGAACTGCAGTGAGTTACCTGTTTGGCACAGTTTGGTCTGTTGGCTTCCTGGGAAATTCAGTGCTTCAGGAAATACTTTCTGCTCATTTTTGAAGTCAATAGAAGATGAAGGTGCTCAGCAATAAGGAAGCCTGCAAATCTACCAACATCAGTGGCACAGCTGCAAGAAAAGTCCCTGTGCAAATACACTCACAAAAATTTTACAGTTATGACTGGAGATGCTTAATAAAAATTTGGCTTGAAAACAGAGACAGCAGACCACCAATAATTCTGGTTGGTGGAGGACATTTATGGGCGATGATTAGTTCAGTCTCACAGATAATTGCAACGATCAAAAAAAAATCGGATCCGAAGTATCATTTGCCTGCACCTCTTTTTCTTTTATCCACTGGCTACAGCTGTGCTCACCTGAGCACAACCAATTTGCCTAAGGCAGCAGGAACTTCAGCTCCCTACAAAGCCCGTCTGGAAAGGCCCTGCGATGTCATCAGTCACATGCAGCAGAGGGCATACACAGAGATGTGCTTCTGACATAAAGATCTGGATCACGTCTGCACTATGTGCAGACACTAGAAAATGTGCATGTGCAAACACTAGAAAATACAGCCACATTTGCCCCAAACATGCTGGCCTGGGGAACTGGCCTTGAGGACGCTCCTGTGACATGGATTAATACTGCCAGAGTCCACTCTCCAGTTCACTGTTTGGCTTCTTGACACCCACAGAAACTGTGATTATCAGTGGCTTCCCATTCCCCTCTTGTGGGAGCAGTTTGGGGGTTTGCCAGCAAAGAACAAATTTTGTTTGATTTTGGGTTGGTTATTTTTATCAGAGACTGTTTTAGAAGGTGGCTCACCCTGGATAAGGAAAGCCGTTTTAAGAAGCCTTTGAACCTCTAAATGCTGTGGTGCATCACAATCTCCATTCAGTTCTTTCCTCTGCTAAAGGTTTTCTGCAAGACCTGGATGAATCAAATCGGTGAGTCTCATCATAGCTAACTTCTGTCATCCAAGTGGACACCCAGGCGAGTCCCCACGGACTGCTGATGTGCCACCAGGGAGAACTACGTATCTGCAGAAAGGGACTTACTCCACCTAATTCTTCCTTGCCGTTGAGGTGAGGTTGTCCTTTAGTGCCCATGGAGAAATAACAGTGATTTCTTCCTTCAGCCCTTGGGCCCTTGTCCGTTCAGAAACCACGTCAGGCTCCACATCTCTGCAGAGTGCTCAGCGTGAAGAACATGCTACTATTCAGCCATCCTCAGATCCCAACAAACAGTAAAAACAAAGCAATACACAGAAAATGTTTCGGCTCAGTTCTCTAACCTGTGAGAAGGAGAAAAGACTTTTTAAAAGTATGTTTTACAATTTATTGTCTCAAAACAAACCCAGTTAGTGGGTCTGCCTTCAGATAGACAGATATTTGTCACACTATTATTGTTTTACAGTGTCAGTTCCAGACACTTAAGTATTGTTGGAATGCAGTAGGGGGAAAAAAAAATCATGTTTTAAATCTCCGATGGGGTAATAAACTGCAGCCAGGAGCTAATTGTCCTGAAACTTGATCCTTTACAATATGTTATTGCTGTAATGGGACTACCCAACTCTACTGCACTGGGGTTTGTTTCACCATTAGTTAGGTAGTACATACACACTCAAAAAAAACCCCAGATCACAGGTTTGCTCCCAGCTGTAGACTTAAGCACAATTCTCAAAGCGATCGATGCATTTTGTACATTAAGCTAGTAAGGGAGGGTATTAATCCTCATCAAGTTTAATGGCTCACTGTGGATTTGCTTCCTACCAACTTTCTTCCACCCAAGAAGTCCTGAGAATGTTGTACCCCTCCTGTCAGGAGAAAATGAATCATTACCCAGAGTCTGGAAGGCCAGAGGTGAATTGGAAGCCGCACTATGGAACACTCACACTACAGTATTATTATTTTCTTTTTACACTAGCATTAAATAATATTTGAGCTCAGGGTGGTCAGCCCAATGGGTGGTTTAACATGCTGAATGCAACCAAAGAAAGAGTACATCCATCATGTACTCATTTTAGGTTTTGTTCAACAATCTGTTTTGTTTTGTTTTGCTTTGTTTTGTCCCTAACTAGGTATTAGCCAACTAGATCTTAAAATGCAAAGTCCAACTTCTAAATGTTAACCCCCAGTTTGGATGGAATTTTGACTGGAAAATCTTTTGAAGATCCAAAAAAATGTGGTGTTCTTTCTCAGTGTTTTTCTCATCTGTGTTACGGGTAAGGCTGATTAATAGATGTCCCTAGTTACAATTGGAAAAGCTATTCAAAGGATATTTTAGCCAAGTAGAATGAGATTTATTGAAGCTGGTGCAATTTTGGGTCACATTTTAATGGAAATTCACTGAATTTTTATTTTCAGAAATTTCCAGCTGTAAAATTTAGTGTGAGAATCTGTTCTGGTAAGATCTCCACCCAGTCCTGGGCTCACAGAATCACAGAATATCCTGAGCTGGAAGGGACCCATGAGGATCATTGAGGGTCACTGAGGACCATCATACTTCCTTAGCTGCAAGCAGTTAAGCAACACACCAGCTAGCTGTGTGCAGAGTTCACTGGAGATGCATGCCTCAAAGGGGTAGAGACAAATTTAGATGCATCAGAAAGAAAAATGGCTTGAAGTCCAAACACAGAATAAACTGTTGTTTTGTCTCAGCTGCTTTCCACTTTTCCTTTCTGATAGCGTCTTTATGCATGTGAGATTTTTAAAATCCCTCCTCCAGTTTGAAGAGCTGTGCAGTGATTCTTCATATGCTTTCAAACCTCTTGAATCTGAATCATTACGCCCTGTCCTTTGTGAACAGGGATCAGTTGTATTCTTCTATAATCCCCCAGCAAATCTACTCGGATGTATACCAATTGGTGTGCTTTTGCTGTATTATCATACCTGTGCTTCACATGCCATAATCTCAATCTGAAAGTGGGTACTAGATACAGCTTAGGTTTGGCAGAGTCTCTCTCTCTGTCTGTAGAAGATGCTGCATCTGAAATGAAGCTAAAAGTACTGTTTGTCGATGTTGGTAGTGACGGGGAAAAATGTTTTTCTGCCTAAAGCTGAGAAATGTATTATTGTTACATATGACTCAGGTAACTGAGTAGCCCATTAACACCATGTTGCCGTACAGGTAGATAGCAAAGACAGTTGTTTCTTTACACAAGCGAGGATCTGACAAGTAGACAAAATAATTCAAGAGGGTGTGATACTTAATACGAGAGTTAAGAGCTGGCGCTCTCAGGACCCAGGCGTGCAGGGAGCACGTGTGAAGTGAGGAAGTGTTTTACACAATCGTTTGTCAGACCATAACTGCTCGTTGAACAATGGTCAGTCTCTCTTTCAAAGTAAATTCACTCCCACCTGCCTAAGGAGAGCCGAGATGTACATGTATATACACCCATAAACTCCTATGGTTTAGACCTGGCAATTGGAAACTAATTACACTAAAACACTTAATCCCAATACGGGGAGGGGGGCAAACCTGTTGAAATTTGGGGCTGTTCATCTATCATTCTAAGTGAACAAGTGCCAAAGTGAAGGAACAGATCTGAAGCCAAACCAGCTTGAGGACGCTTTTCTGTTCACTCTTTCTTCAACCATGAAAGTGCGTGTTTTGTCACAGGGGGTCTTACTGTGATGATGTTTATACTGAGCTTTAAGGGGCATTTCAGAATGTAATAGTTAAATTTTATTCTCAACCCTCTCTATGCATCTTAATTTAGTTGAGCCAAGGCAAGAATTAGAGTTAAACACAGCTTTGGTGTAACTAATAAGAAAAACTCATTCTAAATAAAAACAGGAGCCTTTCACTGGCGGATACTTCTGAAAGAGATGCTGTAGTTTATTAGGGTTGATTTAATTACTGTGCATTATATTTTAAGAGGCTCTGTGACAAACAGTACATCTCTACTTCGTTATGCAGTGCCTCACGTTGTGCAATGCTGATAACCATGAATTCATACAAAGCATGAAGCATGCCTGACAATTTCACTTTGAGTAACAGCTCAACAGCAACGGTATATGGCTATTAGTAAGGCCAGAAAGCAAACGTGATTGTCTCTCCTGCAGTATGGGCAGCAGCAGGGCACTCTATAAAATGTGCATCTTTTATGCTGTTACACACAGAGCTGACATCTGAGTTACCATGCTTACATCTCAGCTCTCTGCCATGTATTTCACAACTTCTGGACCAAGTGCTCCCAGTGATTTGCCGTTCATTTTTACATGTGTATGGTTGACGGGGATGTAAAATGCTTCTTCATGTCGTGATACAACAGGAACTTGCTAACCAAATCAGGATTTTTTTTCAGTTCTGTGTAGAGTGGACCAAAATCAGGAATTTCCATTCTATGAGAAGTTCCCCTTGATAAAATCTAACTTGATTTATCCTTCTGAGAGACGTCATTGTACTACATGGTAAAAGCCAGCAAGGAGAAAGCAAAATGTTCTCGCTTCCAGAAACCAGAAATTGTGATAATTTTTGACAGAAGTCAGAAAAATTGATACATGTCTTCAAAACATTTAGATTTCACAGTAGAAAGCTGTTGCACTGGAAAAATATCGATCAGCTCTGCATGAAAGATCATGTTGTGTTTGTGGAGGAAAAGTTAAGGAGAGGCTTTTAGGTGATTCACGTTCCACCTGTTTCTCCCCTGACTTTGCAATGGGCCAAAATAAGCTTCAAGGGCACCATCACGTTTTGGGCTGAGTAGTTTGGCAGGTAAAGCGTATTCCACAGACATCAGGGGTACACACAGCTGAGTCAAAGTGGAGCCCATGTTCAGCTCTGCACAAGAGAGGTTGATTGTTTTGGCCTCTTTCCTTTGCTCTAGGGTAAAATAGAGGCACCCTTCTTGGGATATTATTGGTGCGAAATCGTAAGTTACAGTTTTATTACCAGTTGCTGTGTGCGTGTGTGAGGGAAAGAGAGGAGGAGGTGGCGGGTATAGGAGAATATAACCACTCTTTTGTAACTATGAATCCATTCTTTCTTTTTTTTTGCCCCTTTGCAAAACACAGGTTTAATTTTAGGGAGAGAAAAATAGAATTTGCTTTTCCAAATAGTGTCAAACAGACACATTGTGACAATCATCTTTTTTTAAGTCTGCTTTTCTTCAAACTTGTTGAATTCTTCAGTTTGCATTGCTGAAAAATTAAAAGACAGAAATAGGTGGGCTATATAGCTTTATTCTCTCTTCTTGTAATTACATCCTACAAAAAGTTTCAATCGTATGTTGCAGTTTTAACATGCAGCATTTTAAAACACTATGTAAAACCTCACTGTCGATGGATCTGCTGAACAACATGAAGTCCTTGGTATCACAGAGAAAATCTGACTTATTAGTGCTTATCATGGAGCCCAATGCCATATGAGACTTCTGTCCAGCTAAGTGAAGAAGGCTACAAGCAGAAGTGCTACCCAAAATAAGAGGGGAGCAGGAGACAGAATTAGAGATGATTTTCCCAAGCACAAAAAAAGAGTGTTATGAGTCCCATAAACAAGCCATGAATAACTCACTCAACAGTAAAATTCCCGGAGAGGAGGATGACAGAATTTATAATATCCTTCATGCACATTTCCTATCATATTCAGTACAGTTTAATGGTGCAATGTTGCACAATAGTTTTGAGACTGAAGGATCTGTGATGGGCCGTCTTTCCTGGTGACCTATCTGGACAGTTTTGTAGACAACAAAGATATTCAGAAATTTAATAAGAACACTTCTACTTTCGGGGCAATGTTAGACCCAGAGAAGGACAGAATGAGGAGCTTTCCCATATGGTCCCTGAAAACACTGGCAAATTATTTTAGCCCACCTTACATACTGATCTAGAGCAACCGTGTTTTCCGCATAAAACATCTCCCTGCGTTTCATTACTTTACGGATTTTGAGGACCGACAATCTGTGTTGAGTTGTAAAGTTCTGTTCAATGTCTTGGCTTGCTTCCAAAAAACAGGCTGAGAAATTTGGATCTGGAATCAGGGTTGTTGGGGGAAATATATTTCCCCCCATTAGCTCCAGGATGTTTTCACTGATTGTTTTGCATAGGGTACATAAGGTACAGAATTACTGTTTTTTTCTAACGTCAGAAGCCTTAGCTGAGGTATTTAGTAGAGTCTAAAACTGATAGGTTTTCAGCAACTGGAAGGTTTTTGTGTTCAGCTCAGCAGAATTGGGACAATGTATTCTTTGGGACAATACATGAATAGTTTGTCGTCATGCCCCTCTCCTTAGCTGTAACTGTGAGAAGGTTTAGCTATATCCTGATGCGTGCTCCTTCTGCAGTTCATACCTCAGCCATCTCCGCTCTTCGAACAAACTATGGCTGATCGTCAGCATTTTCGGTCAGTGGGAGTCAAGTCCATCAAGACATGTCCTCTCCCACTGTGTTTCAAGGAGAGATGATCCATTCATATTTTAGTTCACTTACAAAAGGGATTTAACCGCCACGTATGTATTCTTCAAGCACGTTTGGCAAGATATGAGCTCACCTTAAGCATCGTGGGGGGTGGGGATCGTCTTTTTTCACTCTTGCCTGTTCATGGTCCTCCAGTTGTCTTAATTCTACCAGGGATGGTGTTTGGAAGCAAGAGGCAGGGATGGCTAATGACCTCCAGCAGAGTGGACCTTGTGATGATTTCTATCACAGTAAGGGGGCGGGTGACTTCTTTGCTCTTTGAAGAGATACTCTATAAAAGTTCTAAATTTAGCAAACATTGAAGTTACTTTGGTTGGTTTTTTTTGTTTTGGTTCTTCTTCTTTTTTTTTTTTTTTAAATGATTGTTACAGTATTTTGTAACTTCTGTTCCCCTC
>VZTL01026300.1:116293-141769 GCA_013400535.1 Scopus umbretta
CTCCGGCTGGGATTCGAGAAACCTCTCCCTCCCACCCCCTCCCCAACTCCTTGACAGCAATCGCTAGTTGTAAAATAATAGACCATCAGCCAGCAATAATTTGCAATCCAAACAGACTTGACGCTCTCTGACATTTATTGAAACCTCAGACCCTGTTCGCTGGTTTCAGTTTTCCTCCCTTTGCTCTGTTTTTACAGACAGACAAGTGCTTAGATTTGGGTTTAATAATGAGGAGAAATTTCGTCTTGGCCCAGCTTTGCTTGTGTTGGCTGCAGCGGGGGCTTGCAGCAGACGGGCGGTTGGAGTTAATTACGCTAAATGGTGAGAACATTATTTGACCCCACTGGTTCGGCACCAGATGTTGTACGTTGCCTCTGAGAAACCAGCACAGACGTAACGCTTTCAAGGCTGGATGGGGAGGGATAACATACTTGGAGCTTAGTCACTTTTTTTGCAGCATTAACTGTCCCAGGATAAGCCCGTGACAAACAAAGTGCTGCGCCTTATTAGGTACAGATGACAACATTCAGCTTTAGCCACTTGGGGCAAATTAGGGTATCATTGTATTTTTGGAATTGAATGCATCAAAAGCCCCAAAAAAATCATTTTACTAAATGTACAGTTAACGTTCTGCCAGCGCAAGGTATCAACTTTGGTAAATCCTTCCTGGAAAGTGAACTTTACATTTATGGGCCAGACATGATGGAATTTAATGTTTGAAAATGATTAAAGGATTTTGTTCTTTCCTAGTAACAACTGCATTTATCAAGGTGGCAGACATGGTGGCCTTAGAAAGAGCTGAAATGGAACTGAACGGCTGAGCTTACACTGGCTTGGGTCTGGGAATCCCTCTGGTCTTTAAGCGTTAGGGTTGGGGAATTACATCCGTAGATATGGGAGGCAGGGAGTACAAAGTGTTTATTGACCCCAGTCTGTGTTAAGAAAGCATTAGAAGTATTACCTGCTTGGGGATTGTCAGGGCAAAGCAAAGTTGTACTGACCTTCATGGAAAACTGAAACTCCTCTTAGTCTTTGAATAAACTGTTTGGACTGTGGAAACGACAACACTTCTGCAGACATATATTACAGGAAAGCAAGCTAAAAAGCATTCTTACCACAAGAAAAAGGTATTCCCGTTGCCTTTATTTGCATGCATGGCAGTGATAAGGTTTTTAACATTACATAATTCATAGACAAATTTGAGTTATGTCTCCTTTTCCACCCGATGACGTCACTCACCTGGTACTAAACAGCAGCCCTCCTCCACCCCCTTGCCATCTGTGTGCGAGGCTGCTCTGGACGCAGGGCTGGTTGGTTCACACGCCTTCCAGGTTCAGTTCTGAACAGTATTCACTTACCTACTTTTGGGGTGACCTTCTCTACTGGAGCAAAGCCATTGACCGAAGTCAGCAGAATTCAGAATCGTTTGATAATTTGAGTAGCTCGAGGTCTCCAGTATTTTTTTAAAAACATCACCATTTGCCTGTCGCATTATTCCGGGAGCTTAACCATAAAAAATTCTTGGTTCAGCCTTGCTGTTCCTTCCTCGTTCTCCCACAGAGGGCCTGCAAGAGATGCACTCCCGAAGACCAGAGTACGTGATAGTCATTCAAGTACTATATTACAACTAGCTGAAACACTGTAAATTGGATCACTCAGAAGATTCTGTTAGAACTCTTTCTTTTTGCTGTTTCACTTTGAATTTGGCTGCCTTTCAGTGCTGTTCTCCCAACACACATGTGCAGCAGAAAGGCACTGTTGATGTAACACAAAACCCAACACAGAATCATGCAATTTGACTATTTCCACCGTTTCCTGATTCTGTGAGATATGCTTGGCCATCTTGACCTATCAAAGTCCTACAGATATGTCTTTTCATGAAAAAAATTAAGAACAAGTCCTCTGGTATAAGTGGAGCTATTTTGTAATTACCTCAATACAAGTCTGAACAAACCACCCGATCTGGTTTTTGCTGTGTAAAAGCAATAGCACCTCCCTACAACAGAGAGCGGCCTCCCATGCTGGTGAACCGTATCTACAGTGCATCCCTTTGGGATCCTTCTGCCTGCGCTGTACTTTAGGGCACATCCCCTGAGACCAAAGGCGATACGTTACACTAATATACCAGGGTTGAGGACACAGTAAATAGCAAGGCAGTAGCAATGGGACAAGGCTCAGTTCTGCACCTCTGAGCTGTGGTGAGCAACCCTCCCTCCTTGTTTCACTGAACCCTCTCAAGTAGGTGCAGATCCACACAAGCATGATACCATGGCCAGACCTTCCCTCTGAGACTGACTTTAACTATCAGAAGTAGTATTTTCTACCCATCTACTTTGACCAGCATTGGTAGGACACCAAGATGTTGCTTGGAGCTTTCTCAGAAGATGACCTAATCTCCTTTCCAGATCATCTAGTCTATGCTTCCTAACCTTAAATAATCTTTCAATATACGGATGTAATCTTTTAGCTCTTTTAACTCTTAAGAGTTCTTTATTAAGCTTGAAAGACACAGCAATTTTTTCTTGGATGGGGAAAGACTGGGTTTGGTGCATTGGGTTTTTCGAGAGATTTAGATTCACTTGCAGACTGCAGCGTTGTCTATGAGTTACTGTGAACCATGAGAGACATTAGGTGAAATTTTCAGGAGCAGATTAGGTCGAAAAAATTTATGACAGCATTTAGAAACATTAGACTTAAGACTGCATGCCAGAGCATGACAAAATAGCAGGTAATAACAGATCTCATTAGAACTGTTTATTTAAATTGAACATTATCCTGTCAGGGATGTTTTCACTGCTGTATAGGTCTTATTTTCATCCAGATTAACTTCTACCAAATACAGGCACCCAGAGATGTCTTCTTAGGAACTGCTCAGCATATGTATTCATTCCAATCTGCTCACAGTGTTTCATGTTTTCTTATGTTATTTTTGAATTCGCAGGACAGTGCTACTTTCTATTCTTCTTTATTCATCATCTCCGTACTTAATTATCTTTCTGTATCAAAATACAACTAGATTTTCAATAGGATCTAAGTGTTTCGGACTCCCACGTCCTATTTCAAAATCATAGATCAATCCAGAAACACTTTAAGCACCTCAGTGCCATATAAAGGTGCTTAAATGACTTGGTGGCTCTCGGCCATTACCACCTTGAAGCCTTAGTCTTACGTATCAATGGATGTTACGCTGCTAAGCATCTGACCTCTGACAACGTAGGATTCAGGAAGTAGAGCTCTTCAGAGATTCAGAAAACATTGTGCCATAGGAGAAGTCTTGGCTCAGAGGGTTCAACTGTACATTCAGAGGGGTCCTGCAAAATATAGATAGAACCCTAAACCCAGATCAGAAGGCTTAGCTCACTCTCCCTGAGCAAAAGTTGCTGTCTCTCTAACACTTAAGCATTTCCTTTTCTTTTTCTTGAACCATAGTCCTTCTGTCTCTTAGTCTTCACTTCTTTCTAGCACTTACTCCTTGTACTTCAAATACAAAATATATATACAGAAATTATCCAGACCTAATCTCCTCTCCAGATCATCTAGTTTATGCTTCCTAACCTCAAATAATCTTTCAATATATGGATGTATTCTTTTAGCTTGTCAGACATTCACTAATACAAGTATATCGGCTGTCATCCCTTCTACTGAACATGAAGATCTTTCATGAGTCAAACATTCAGCTAACCAGTGTATTGCTGAGGGTTTTTTTACCACACAGAGACATCCTGGATGTATCTGGACCTGTTGCATGGTTTATCCACAATAACCAGGCAAACTATCTCCAGACAACAGCTTTCTGCTATATTTTCTTAAACAACAAACAGGTGGTAGCAGCATACTTATATGTACAAAAATTAGAGAATGACAAATGCGAAAGAAAAACCCCAAAACAACTCAAACAACCAAGCCTTAGAAAGATACATTTTCACTTAGGCAATTGAGCTATGTATGACAGAAATTCTGTGCTGGCCACATCTCCAGCAGACATTAACTGTGTAGCTCTTTAAAAAAATCAGCGGAATGATGTCACCATTGCTCAGCTACAGTCCGGGCGATTGTTTGGATTTGCAGCTGTGGATATGAAAAGCACTTTTCACAAGTCCGGTCAAAATAATGTTAAAATCACTTTCCTTCTTTTATTTTATTTCAACAAATCAAACTGTTTCCTTATACATTAGTTACAAGAATCTGCAAAGATTCAGTCCTGCCATAGCTTCTTAAGACTTTTTAAAAGGATATTCAGGGACACAGAAAATGGCTGTTTGGGAAGGCAACGCTGGTGGAACCAATGTATTTTGCTGAGAGAGGCTGTTCAACCCTAAGTATCTCCAGGTAAAAAAAGAAAAGATGTTATCTAAAACAGGTTGATAGAGAAGGGGCTATTCCACCAACTTAAGAGAGGCTCCCTGATGTCCTACTACCTTTGATTTCCATTTGCACACCTCTGTGACTTTGATGAAAAGCAGTAAAATGCTATTAACTTCAGAGGAGCCATTTTAATAGGGGCTTTAATATTCACTTCACATGCTTTACATCCACCTTTTCCTTGCCCTCAAAGCTCCAGTAAAACGTATTTTAGCCTATCAGGGTTAAAAAGTGTTCTTCTGCCAGAAACCCATCAAATCCATTTAGTAATGAAGTATATTCAAGACAATATAATGTTTTTGATTCATGTTTTTTGGAAAGCATTTTGAGTTGACTTCCCTGTAAATCTTGCCACTTTATTAATCCCTGTTGAGCAGCTGGCAGACAGCTCTCTGCTTTATTTGGCTGATGGCACTGGTTTTGAGATAATGCCCAGCCCTGCCATTCTCATTAGGGCCATAAGTAATTTGAAAAATGCCTTTCAACAGCAGGTGAAATGTCTGAATAGACTCACCTGTTAGGGTCCCCAGGATCAATCAACAGCAATGGCCGTGGTGGCTTAAATTACTGAGGTTGTGGGGACGAAGCATATTTTTGGTTCTTGCTGAAGGTACCAGACCTTTTCCAGGGAAGGTCTTTTAGAACAGAATTTCAAGTGTGCTTCTGCAAAAATTCTCTTGCTGACAGACCCTTGTTTTCCCTGGGGCCAACTTCACGGTCATCAACATAAAAAGCATAGTTTGTGTATGGGGAAGAACTTCTGAATTAAGGCAACTACGCACTGTTACACAGAAAACCCTCTCGCCAAAAATATTATTCAACCCCATTCTTCTATCACGGTGTTAACTTCTAGGGTCTCCTATTACCAGCCATGTTCTGTTCTGGTTTTGATTGTGCTGGGTGAATAATGTATGTGCTGGACATTTTTCATTACTTTTCTAGTTTGCCCCGGTTTATGACCTTTTCATATTTGGTAATATTTGGTTCACAGTGTTTTAATAACCTCAAGATTCACATACACAGAGAAGAATCTGGATTACCAGATGTAAGTGAGCATAAAGATAACTAGATGGAATTGAAATTAAAGAAATTCAGAGGAATTTTTAAACTTTTTAACAGGAGGCAAATAGCCACCAACACAGTTTATTAACAGAAGCACTGTACTTCACTGCTAAAATCTTTAAATCATTCCTGCTTATGTTTCTAAATGATATTAACTTCAAGCCACTGAGCTCAGTTGTGTCGTTTTTAGGTAATAGAGAAGAAAATTTTCCTTGCTTCAGGAAACACAGGGTATAATTCTGTGGCTGACATTGTGGTAGTGTTCAGACTGGTTTTTCCTTTCTGGCTAAGCTCTGTGAAATTATAGTGTATTTTAAACTTGAATTCTCAAGCACCTGAAAGAAACAAACCCATTAGGTACATGTGTAGGGTAAGGGTAGCTCTTTAGCTTCCTGGACAGTAGCAGGAAAGACTTCTCCCTGCTTTCCTAACAGATGTCCTTCACCCTGCTGTACAGGATTACATTTACTGGAGCCCTTCGTTCTTGACGTCTTTGCTGAGCCAGCTAACCAGATGCCATTAGCACTAGTTGTTGTGGTGGGTGATCTACATTTTAAACTAAACAGAATTAATTCTGTGGTCTTGGTGGGAAGCTCACCCCCAGCATTTTTGCTAAGTTCTCATGTTGCAAGCAGCACAAAAATGCAGTGGACTTCATCTGGACTTCATCCCAGAATGGTAGCGGGCATCAGACTTCTCTGCCTGCCCTGCCCTCATTGAAGGCAGGGATATTGTTTTCACTGAGGACAGCGTGGTACCTCCTGACATAAAGCAAATACTTAGAGATAGTGTCACCTCATAAATTTGCAGTCTTCGGCACATATGTGCTGATTTATAATAAATGGGTTTTCCTCCCTTTCCCTCACTTGAATCCAAATCATTGCTAACTCCTCAAACGATGATGGGTTGTCTTCTCTGATGTGGTAGGCTCGAAGTGCTGGTGGAACAGACCATGGCAATCCACGGCTCTGGTTAGATCAACATAGTGCCACTGCACATGCTTGCCAAGGTTTGAAACAGGGTATGAGAAGTGCACATGAAAAGGAAACATTGGCTTTATGGTGCTGCTTTAATCCAGAGCTGTGCAGTGGAAAATACCACACCAGCAAAGTCAGATTGTGGTTTTTCTTTCTGGCTAAAACAAATCTTTCTTTTTGGTTTCTGCCGTATCTTGCCTAGGGAGAAGGGGGAAGCATCTGTGTTATTGCTTGCTAAACAACTCAAGTGTGCCCAGCCAAGCCACAGGAGCAAATTTTAAACAGGGGAGAAAATTCACAAAGGTATTCAGGCTCCGAGCCTGGGCTCCACTTCACGCAGCAGCGTGTCTTCCCACCTCCTTTCCCCCACCCCAGTTGTCCTTCACCTACAGACAAAACCACTTACTGGTGTTCTGATTCTACTGCAAATTTCAAGGTGCTATTCACCTTATTGACATTTGTTCACAAAGTCTTTTCATACCATCTCTTCATTCCAGTCTGTGCCAACGTGTTGCCTTCCCAGTCTGGATAACAAGAGAATTCATGTGTCAGTCCTGTCAAGTGAACACTGGGACTGACTGACTGTCCTATGTGGGATTGCAGGGGGTTGTCTGAAAAGCAGCGGAATATATCTGTTTATTGGGTTTTATTTATTAAGTTAGTCAGCCTCAAAGCCAGAAGGTGGAAAAACTGGCATGGGAATGAATTGTGTAAAGCGGGGTGGAAAGGATTATATTTGCTTTAAAAAGCAAAAGTCAGCTGTAAATGTTTTGGTAACTGCTGTATCTGAGATTGAATACATTTACAAAATACAAAAAACTGATAAAAAGCAGCTATTGTCCACAGTCATTTTATGCAGGGCACTCTTCAGGAATCATAGTATTTAAAGCAGTGTTTTCAAGCTGCCTGTTATGAATTTAAGTGAAACTTTTACAGAAATAACTTTGGTATAAAACACTAAATAATTGTCCTCCCATAGCCTTAGCTAAAGCAATAAAGCAACTGAGTGTAGAATATGGAAGCTTCAGATCTGCTGCTGACAGAAATATCTCAGTTACATTGGCTGGCAGAAGACATTCCCCAAAGTGAAGATCTACGAACAGTGATTTCTGTGCATCAAAGTGAGGAGGGGGCTCTTTGAGCATTTTCATCAAGTCATGAGCAACTTCAGCTCAATTCTTTCTCTTTAACAGTATAATCTCATGGTCAGTACGATCTTCCAAAGCAGACTGTGGTTTCATCTGGTCGTAGCTACAGCTGGGGCTGGCCCCTCCCAAGTGAAGGAGTTGCCAATTGGCTAGAATTCTTTATAAAAAAATCTCAGATGTTAGCTCCTCTTCTAATTAATCAATATTGCAGCAGGCAGAAAAAGTGCCTGGAATAAAACTGCCCAGTTTTCATCTGGTTTCTTTCCTTCACTTTGCCCAAAAATATCTCCTCTAGCCAAAACACGCCATTTGGTCTTGTTAATAAGTTAAAACTTCTGTGTATTTATCCAGATTTCTCAATACTGAACATCTCCTACCTATTATTTTATACTGCTGAAATTCAAACAGAAGAAATGGGTTAGAATTAATTATAGTTTTTGGCCAGAAGGATTAACCACAGATGTTGGATTATTATTATTCTACTGTATTTGGGAATGACAGAAGGAATGTGTAGATACTGATGGGATCTGCGAAAAGAAACAGGAATGTTTAGTTCATAAATGAACTTTAATACTTTTTTTTTTATTTACTCTTCAGTAATAACAACGATAATGATAAGAAATAGACTTGTTTAGAAAAGAAAGAGTTGAGATGACAACCTATGCAACCTTGTACTACCCGTGTTGATTAAAAGTCATCTTGGCCATTTTGTAGTGTGGGCCTTTGCTTGGGTGACTCACAGACTAACACACCAACTGCACTTCACTTTCTTCTACCAGCCAAGTATCTTAGATGGCTCTCAGATCTCTCAGATGTATCCTAGAATCTCTCATTTCTCCCCACCTCTTCCCTTACACCCTCCTGTCCCTGGCACAGGTTATTCCTCTTGCACTAACAGTCCTCAGTGTCTGCGTTGGGCCAAGATCTATAAATTACCATTGCCAGAGTGAGCTGAAAATTCTGTGTGTTCCATTTCACTGTATCACACATTGAACATACCTTTTGGGAAAACACTTGGCACGCAACAAATGGGAAGGAACTATTTAAAAGCTACTGCAGGCAACATTCACTCCCTATTTTTTCCAAAGGCAGAAGGGCTCCCTTAAGCCCGCAGAACGAATCTACACACAAATCCACTGCCCCATCTTAGAACGCCTACTTATAGGTGTAAACATAGCCTACTTATTTAGAGGGACCAGTATTCAGGCTCGCACTGGCAGCTCATTTTTCTTTTTCTGCGCGCTGGAGCAAACAAAAGGTGTGCTTTCCTGTTTGTAAGGATTTCCCGGAAATATGCCCATACCAGGTGTGTCTTCCCCATGAATTTCATGGCTAACAGCATTCTGTATTTTCTGTATAAAATCATTCCCCTTTAAGATTCAGTTGGTTGGACACTTACAAATTAAAACTGTGCTTTGAGAGTCTCTCCTCAATTAAAAACCATCTTGCCCTGTATGTACAAATGATCTTTTCTAAAAGCTAACTCCTTTGGTAGTATAAATTGGCATAAGAAGCAATGAGGCTTGTCACAATTAAGGATATGTCCTGTGTGTTATTAAATTGCTCTTCCGCCCGTTGTAATTACGACTGGATTTGGCCATGTAACCTTGCTCAGTACCTGGGCATAGTCCATAGCGCCGTGGACTCAAAGATAATTTTTCTATTAAATGGGTTCAGTTAGTTTTGCATTTAGCTCTGTTAGTGGTTTGCCATGGTTACAACTTGTAAGGATTAAAAGAAAAGAAAAAAAAAATCCAATGTAGACAAGGCCAAAGTGAATAACATCAGAAGCCTGATCATTTGTCACCTATGGTCACTCGAAACCATTATTTCTTTTACACACTGTAATTTCAGATAGACTTGTGTAAACAGTGTAAAGATTTATTTTCTCAAAATATCAGAACCACTTAGCATGAGTCACAAGCTAGATTTCAGGCAGATAATTTTCTTCTAATAGATTTTTTGGGTTAACAAGATAAAAATTAACATGAAAATGATTATGTGCTGACTGAAGGAAACCTGGTTTTATTTTGTTCCCTATTTGTTTTACAAGGGAAGTCTTCAAATATCTTGCAGGGGCAAAAATATTTAAAGTGTTTGCATATGTTTCCCATTTCCATTTTATAAGATTCATTCACAGTCAGCCAAATGTATCTCTCTCTCTCTCTTTCTCTCATTTTTTTTTTCTTTTGATACACTTCTTAATTAGTCTTAAAGGCTCCAAAGGTGCTTTTTTCTGTCTGTCTTTTTATTCCAGACATAGAGAGTGGCAAGCAATACTAGCAGTTAAGTCATAGGGCTTTAAAACCAATGCTGGATGCGCCTCAAAGGATTGTGGGGTGTCCTATGATTTGCTCTTTCTACTTGGTATAAAGGAGCAAAGTGGAGATCTAAGGCCCGTGCGTCATTGTGAACTGGAGTGACTGCACTTGGATAATGTAGATTTGGCTTTTACTGCCAAATTCTAGCCCCTGTGAAGGTTTTGCCACTGGGATCAGCGTATAGCTCCGTCTTCAAAGGGCTGCAGTCCGAGATGAATGCTCTCATCGCAACAGACTCCCAGTGTGCGGGGAAGCCGAGGCGGTTTCAGTTCTTCTCCTTCTCCATGGTCAGGCCCTGCAAGGTCTCTCTTATGTGCCGGGCACGAGGTCGGGCTCTTTCGCAGACCTTTTCTGTCCCCAGAGAAGCTGTGTCCACTTCGCTGTGCCACCAGAGGCAGGGGCACCGTGACATGAGAGGTGCTGGGCAAAGCCATGCAGAGGGCACGTCTCAGCAGGGCTGTTTGCGCGTAAGGGTCAGCCTTGAAAAAATATTGAAGCACGGGATTTGGGGGGAGTTAGGTATTTTTTTCTCCTTTTAAAATCTGATCCAAAACAGGTACAGACAAGGGTAATATAGCAGACCTGAGCGAGTGGAAAGTAGTGCGCCGAGGTAGGAATGACTATCCTCTGAACCTCCCTGAGACCCTGGGTCCCAGTGCTGTGCCTTAGAGCACCAGCTCATCCTTGGGCTGTCCACGCTGACCGTCCTCTATGAACTTTGTAGCCACAAGTGCTCAAGATAGCAAATACAATTTAACATGGCTCAAGGTCTCTTTGCTGATGAATGTGTCTGTGGCAGGGCTATCAGGGCAGAACTGAACATTTTTAAGGAGAATCTTATCACAGTGATTAAAGTTGCTTTGTATTTTGCAAAGTGATCTTTTTTTCCCATCACCCGAGTTTCAGCACCACAGTGAATTCCCTCCTCCCATTTTAGCAATAGAGAGAAAAGAAGGATTTACAGAAGTTAGGGACTGATTAGGCTGTTCCACTTTCTCCCCTTTGCTCAGCATTATGAGAGCCTCAGAAATCCCTCAGACCATGATGAGTCATTTTTTAATCTATTTAATCCTGAGTTAAGTCAACATCATTTGAAGCTGGTGAATAAGTCTTGACTGCTGTTGATGTAAATGATATAGGAAGTAACTAGTACTTCACCAGGACAGAGCAAATACATATTCTCACCACAAAAAAAAGGGAAAGACACTGAGTTAGTCCCAACTACTGAAACAAGAAAAAAAGAAAAGAAAGGAGNTACAGCTGTTTTCAGGCCTTCTCTGATGTATGAAAAATGGGACTGGAAAGCTGCCCTTCTCCTGGTGGTGTAAACCAGCAGATCTCTTTTAAAAGTGGGCAGGGTTTCAGCAATTTCTGTTCAGAACAAGGGCAGAAGACCTTGTCTGCCTGAAGTCTTATCTGCCTTGTGTCCAGCTCATGATTTGCACAAAGTAGTTCTACTGAAGTCCTGTTTGGGTCCATTCACAAGGGAAATCAGACTTTGCAACCCTCAACAGTGGAATGGATTCAAGCTCAGACCTATGATTGACTCCATTAAGGAAGATGAAAGAGCACATGGGCATCCTTGTGGTTCTACATAGCAAAACATTTCCGAAAAAGACCAGCAAAACCAGCAGTAATCCCCAATGTCAGCAGCAGCCAAACCATGGCAGCCTCAGCAGAGAACCCCGCTCCTGGGTTTGAACCGGTTTCTTCTTGTTAAGTTTGGAGTCTGCCCTACCAACTCTACCACAACCTTCAGAGGCAACACCTGAATCTTGCTTCTCCTTCTTTCTTCTCTTGGAACATTCTCAGCAGTCACTGCAGAGATTTTACTAAACATGTCAGATTAAAGGTATAACCAGACGAATAAATGCAGTCCATCTGAGGGCATGTTTCCTCTCACACGTTCAGTGGCTGTCAGCATTTTGAATAGGATTCAGAAACATGTCCTTGAAGCTGGCTGGAATGTAGCTTAATGTATCAGGGGCAGCATTAGAGAAAGGAGAAAAAAGGATGGGGGAAGCTTTCATGGAAACGTACCCCCCGCCTTTCCTCTCTAATACTGCATTTACTGCAAACCAGAAATAAACAAGCTGTATTAGAGAGGAGAATGGCAACCTCCGGCCATATCACCCTGCTTGTGAGTTCAGTGGAGCAGTTTGTGATGAAGCCTCTATATCCTGGGGGCTTTTCACACTCTCTTCAAAGGTTATTTTATTTTTTATCAACAGTTTATTTATAGTGAGAGGTGGTTCCTTTCAAGCACTTCTAACTGCCAGATATGAAGCGCCGTACAAAGCTACTCTTCTGCTAATATTCCTGTTGTAAAGGGAAAACGAGGCATGGGTTACCAAGTGACTTCTCTGTCTCATGCTCACTTCTTCTCACTACTTGCTTTTCTTTGCACAATTCATCTCTCTAGGAATAACTCATCTTTCCCTGGTCAAGGTTTTGTCTTGATGTCAGTGCAGGGAACAGTACCAGACCAGCCAGTCTGAACTGGCCCTTGTTCTTGCTCTGTTTGCATTAAACTTGCAAGACACAAGGTTTTCTGCAAACAAGCGATGGGGGTTAGTCCCTTCTTGAGCAAAGATGCTCTTGGCACGCAGGAGGGCTCCAGAAGGAAGGTGATCTGAGCACAATCCATCAGCAGCAAAGCAGCAGCAGATGCAGGTGTCTGGATGCTCTACCAGAAAATATGCCCTAGAATGAGCAGCATTTAACCTCCTCCTAAACAGCACACTATCATCACTATGGAAAATCAGTAATTTCACAAGAGGAGGGTCTTTCAAACATTGGTTTAAACATGCAAATATTTCACTGTGCTTTTGATTGCTGCTTTTGTTTTTTTAAATTAAAATGTCCACTTGTTTGTTTACACTCAAGTCTTTAATTTAAGGGAAATAGTTAATCTCAAAGTCTTTTTAAGGCCTTTTTTAATTCTAGATCTGAACACTTTATAGTTACATTGCACTGTCCTTCTCCAAAACCCACCTGGGGTTCAAGTGGGTAATACTAGAAGTCCGCTCAGAGAAGCTTAAGTAAATGAGTTATATGGGATACCTAATGACTTCTGCATTTATCTCTTTTCATGCACGTGCATTTGCAGGAAGACAAAGTGCTATGTTACGGTGAAAGAAAAACCATACGGGCTCCTGTGCATTGTAGGGTACTTAAAATATCTCCTTAAAATGTAGATTTTGACTTTCTGCCCAGCACTGCCTTGAAAGTTTTGCCATTAAAACCTAATTGCTAAGTAAATGTTCGCTCAGTATTTCTCAGTGGAGGACAGAGAGAAAGCGGTTCAGTGCTTAGTTTTAGTGTCATTTTTGCTCCTCGTAATCTGTTCCTTTTATTTTTTATGTGACATTCTTTTGGTTGCAAGCTACTAATCTTCCATCTTGGATTGGACTGCACCTCTTTGAAACCAAGGGGGGAGGGTAAAATGTGTTAGGTTTCCAAGAGTTATTTACCGCTTCCCAACCAAAAGATGGATTTCCCTTCTCTGGGGTCGCTGGCACCATCATTTTTCCCTAAATATTCCTGACATGTCACAAATCACTGCTTGGTTACTGACTTGGAAACGGTCTGCTTTGTGCCTCTCCTGAACAGATTGGGAAGCTGGTGGCTCAGATCCAGAAATGAATCCAACACTGGGGTATAAGAAACACTCGGGGCTCATGGATTTTTGTTTGTTTAATAAGATGCATGGAATTAATTAAGTTAAGCTTTAATATGATAGTCCTGTTCTGTGACCTTGCGGGCTCCATACCTGGGGAGGGGTGGGGAGGAGGTTAGTGCCGCCAGGCAGAGTGCCCCGAAAAACTACACTGGGCACAAGCTCAAGGCAAGCACAGACATGTACTGCTGAGAGACAGCAGCAGCTCCCTCCTCGCTTTTGGGCTGCAGAGCTTCCCTCTGTTGCTGAGGCAGAAAAACAACAGTTTTCACTTTTCTCTGAGTTACCTGTTGAGGGGAGTCTCAGGAAAATCCCCATTTGTGAAGGGGAAGGTGTACACCGGCGGCACGTGCCAGCATGGACACTTCACTGGCTTTCTACCCATTGCCCTGGGAACAAGTATTTGCACATATACCGGCATGAGGAGCTCCAAAACGGGTCCTGTTCATGCAGAGCTTGCCAAGACGAATAAATTCAGCTTCTTTAGACCTTCTTGCAAGTCATAGTTAGACTGTAAGGGCTGTGAGGTACAGCATGCCTTTTTCCCTTCTCCTCTGTCATGCAGCACTTGGTCAGCGTGGGCTGCTGGACTGCAGCAGGCGTGTGGAAGCTGTACCGACCCACAAATAACAACATTTCAGGGCATATCATTACTTAAAGCTCCTGAAGTTTGCTCTTCGAGGGGAATGCTCACATGTGTTTTGTCTCCCTCCCTCATTCCATAATCAGCGTCGAATCCTTTCCTGGGTGCTCCTCGCAAGACAGGTGGGTGAACAGAGCCTTGCCTGAGGAGGCGAACTACCAAAGGTACCCAACACCACAGAAATCCTTAAAGGGACAAATAACAAACGAAGCCGTATTGTCTTTCCCGCTGACTAGTTGGCTGGTACAGCAGAGCCAGGGGAAGTCGCTAACATCTCCCTCCCAGGGGCTGGAGGACAGACCTTCCCCTGCCACACAAAGGGTTCTCCCGCCTGAGAGGTAAAAAGCAAAGGCAAGGTTTACTTTGTAAAAACAAGAAAGAAAGAGGCTTTAGCTTTATTTCTTGCTTTACCTGGGAAAGGAGCCTGCACCTCCTGTATCTCGCACAGTTCAGGGCTCCCTGATTTGTAAGCACCAATTCGTCAGTTAAAACTAATAATAACAATGAAGCTCTATTATATTTCACCGTAGATGCTTATCTAAGTGAAATGCATAGTACTCCAAAGCTGCAAGATTTATTATTTGCTATTTATTTGATCTTGTGGATAATTGTTTAATTAAAGCAATTAGTAGCTGCTTTCAAAACCCAAAATCATTACTAAGCTAACATCCAGCAAGCAGTTACTCCAACCATAATACCTTCCTTTGCTCTTTGACAGTGCCAGCCCAGCTTAGAGTAGCTACACCATAAGGTATATCTTCACTGACAACCCATAGAAGAGTAGGACTGGATTCAGGGACATAAAGCTGATACTGCACTGTTTGTGGCATCCACGTAACTATTGTCGCTATAGTTACAGTCTGATCTGAGTTTGGCAGGAGGTGACAATTGGATTTTAAAGCAGAAGACTTAAATATGTAGACCTCTTTCTGGTGTTTGCTAATAAATTTTAGCTTTGAGTGATATTTTGGCTTTTTTTTCTGAGAGGAGTTCTTCATGGCCATAGTAAATTCTTCTGAGTTATTTCACGCTTCTCTTGAGAAAGTACTAATATCTATATACGTGCGTACAGACACAGAGTTAGGCCAAAACCAAGACATAATGCTTTGAAAGGACATTCTGTGATGGAAACCTGTATTGAAGATCCAGTGGGGATTGCATAAAAATAGCTTAGTCAGCTGAAAAACTTGTCAGCCAAAATGTAAATAAGCAGAGGGTCCATATCCACAGTCCTAAAGGGAGAAAAGGAAATTGAATTCATTTATGGCTTCACTCTTGAACCCTCCCACAGCACAGGAAGCAGTAGGCCATGTAAAACCTATAAATAGCTATCCAACTCCAGGTTCCCTCTCAGACAGAGAGTAAAAAAAAAATTTTAAAAATGCTCCCCAGGGAAAAACGTGATCTTTTCTCCATGTTTGAGTTGTCAGTTTTGACAGAAATGGTACAAGCTAATTAAATTTTTGTTAATTTATTTTGTCTGATTCAACGACTGCCTGTCACACAAATCGCTCAGTAAGGCAGACTTTTCTTTGCTATAGACTTCCCGGTTCTCTTCCCCTCTGAAGCACCATTAAGTTCATGCAGGCAAAGTGGACCTGTTTAAGTCAAATAAACATGAAGAGCATTTAAGTTCACTTCTCCCTCAGTGCTTCAGCTTTGTATGTCTGCTCCAAAGGGAACCCAACCTTACTCCAACCTATAAATCTCTAGTATGGGAGAACGACTGCTCTCTTCTGGTCACATAGTTATGTTAGAGATAAAATATGAAGATGCAGTGGGTAAAGGACAAAATAAAATTCCATTCTGGAACCGTCCTGGCACTTGCGTTAAGCTTGAAATAACTGAGCAGTCATACTTTGGCTGGATTTTTTCCCAACCCATGAACCATTTTGAGGTCCAAGAATTGTCTCATCTCACATCAGGAAAAATACTGAGATTTGTGAAGTGGATTATCACAAAATAAGTGCAGGAAAAGACTGCAATACCTAATAGCTTGTTAGTGAGCAGGACAGCAATCCCTCGATTGCACAATACTTGCTTTTGAGTCTACCATGCAGAAGAGTGCTGTAGTCACTGAACTGTGATACTGGTTTATTTCTGTCTTAGTTAAATATTTATTATTTGGGCAAAGCAGAGTCCCATTTCATTTCTATCTAGACTTTAAGCTTCTTGGATGCCTTTTATAGTGCCGTGCACACTGACTAGTATATGCCTCCGAAATACTCACAGTAAACTTCAATTTTTGTTCAAAATAACACTTCATAAACTATTTTGATAAAATTTTAAAGGGTGGTTGTATTTTTCCTTCTGACATGAAACTCAGGATCCAGAGTGTGTCTTTGGGCCCAACACGTTTAGCACGAGTGACCCAGAACGTACCCCCCACATCAGTGTTAATTAAGGAGACGAAGGTGACCAGCAAAGGGCATTTCCCTGATCAGGCGGCTCAGATATCACTTTCCTGTTCCGTCATGAGAAAACACCTATGCTTTCTGCAGGGAGATCCATTTGGTCAAATGGTTGGCCATGTATTTATTAATCTGTAGATGATGCCTTGCCCGGGAAGGTGGGGAAATCAAGCTCCTTGGCCATCCGGAGCTTTTGCTGCCTGCTTCAACATGCTACCATTTTCGTTTTGCATTCTCCTGTAACTCTGTAAGTGCAAAGCCAGCTCCAAAGAAAGCACTGTGAAGTCTGATTGTTCTGAGATAATCAGTTGAGGAAACAGGTAAAAGACAAACCCTGGAGGTATTTATTCTTTTCTCTTTTTTTTTTTTTTTTTTTTCTTTTCTTTAACCTGTCTTCTGTAAGGGGTATGCACTTTGCAGGGCTTTCACAGTTCAAAACGCTTTTAATAAACATACACAAGAGGCAAACTGGGGATGGGTTTGAAGCCGGAGGTAATCAGATTAGAAAATGAGATAAGCAATTAGCAGAACCGTTCAAAGTACCAGCTGAAAGAAAAAAAAGTGCATCTCCATCACACACCCGCAGACACCGGCCATAACCTACAGATGTTCCCTTGCTCAGATTCAGTCTGTGTACATAAACATCCAACACTCGTTCCAACAGGGCTTTGTGTTGTGTTATCTTGTTTAATGGGTAATTTCTGCATTAAGGGATCTGCAGTTTTAAATTAAAGCTCTAATTCCTTTTGGCATTAAAATCCCAATGTACGTGACTTTACACTTACAAAGCACTGGCAGTTCCAAGACCATTTTTGTCAGACAGGAATGTACCCGTAGCACATTCTGCACTTTACATCAACCCACAGTGCTGCAGCTGAGGGCATGAAAACCAGCCAGAGATGGCAAGAGTGTTGAGTCACATCAGGGAAGAATGGTTTTCATAGTAACTCAGCAAGCTGAATCAGGAGCAATGTTCAAAACTCTCAAGTGTGTACACAGCAGTTGCCCATTGATGCTTCCTCGAAGCTTTCTCACACATTTCATGCAATTTATATTATAGCAGCAGGAATTACGGGATGAATTCACTCGAGATCCTTAGGCACCTAGAAGTGAAGAGTTATTCTTAGTGGGATTTGCAAAACTTTCCATGAAGATTAGCTCATAGGAGTTAGGAACCTGCTTCACTTCATGGCTAAACACCAATGTGTGTTTATCTGCATTTTTAGCATCTAAACATCTATCAAAACATAATCTATGTTTTCTTCCGGACATCTCCATTTTATCTATTTATTTATTATATTTACTAAAAGCGCTTAAGGGAGAGACGAAAACAGAATTTCATTCTGCTGGGTGCTGTGAAAACCAGAGAGGAAACTCTGTTCCCATTCTGAAGAGTTTAAAATGTAAGTAGATGAGTTAAAGTGCGCTCTGTTCAGTGGGAAACAGTAATGTGCTTTGATGGCATGTTTTTCGCCCCAGTGAAGAGACCCTGGCACTCTCTTTGGAGAGAGGGGCGCTCACTGTGGAGGGAAGCAGGAGATTACTAGCTACCTGTTTCTTCATAGAGTATTTCTACCCTAAACAGGATGATGAAGAACATGGGTGGATCTTTGAAGCACTAAAGTAATGCTAACCTTCTCTTTCAAGCATGCTGTGGTGGAAAATTACATGTTACTAAGATGTCTTCAATAAACATTTAATGATATAATCTAATATATTAATATTATATATGCCCTGGAGAGCCAGGTATGCATTACAAACTTATGTAATAAACATTTATAATCCAACCAGCTTCTAGAGTATTAAGAAATTACCAAAAATAGCAAGAGGAGGTTTCCTGTAAAAGAATTGACTTCCAACTTGAAGCAGATGCCTTCAAATTACTGGTTCCCCGTATTTTGAGATGACTGTCTCTGTGCCGTGAGCAGGAGGGTTTTGTTTCTGGCAGTGGCAAGGCACAGGCTCAGATTGGTAGAAATGACACAGAAGATCCTTTGAAGTCTTTTTTTCTCATCTTTTGGATTCAGATTACTGCTTGGATGCTTTGTGCTTTCCAGCATCAACGTAATGTCTTTTCTCATATGCTACGGAGACTCCCAGTGGCGGTCACACTCGCAACGTAGTTGATTCAGGCCGATGGGTGATAAGCAGGCCAAGCAACTCACTGGCCTGGGAAGCTATTTACAGTAAAGGGTTACTCAAATCTTCAGTCTTTGCCACATGAAGATCATAGGATGGTGGATGTTCCTCCAGAAAGATGTCTCTCAAAAGAGCCCGTGACACTCTTTGCCCATTTTACATCTCATAATTCCCCAGAGATCTCTCTGTATTCATACTGTATGATCTGTGTGAACAGCACAAAAATGATGTCTTTGAAAATTTAGTTAGGATGTCAGCCTTTAAAATACTAGACCAGTGAGCTGAGTTGCTCCTTGTGTGCACTCGGATATGGTCCTAATGCAGGACAAATGTGACTTCTGCTGTTTGCAAAGACTTGGTGAGGCTGTATGAGCAATGAAGCAATAGCGAGCTGAAAATATTGTTGAACCATTGCTTTGCATCTTTCTGCCAACATTTGAGATGTTGACAAAAGATAATGTTGACGTTTCAAAGCTGGGGAAAAAAAAAATCACACAGCATTTTTGTGATGTCAGAGGAAGAAGGAAGCCAGCTTGAAATGAAGGTCTGCTCTCAGGCTCTAATCTTGTAGACACCTACTTAACTTTAAGCCAATTAAATCAATGGACTACTTAACCTTTGCCTACAGGAGAAAGGATTTGCCAGCACAGTTTATATTAGTGCCCCAAACAAAATAAGCAATCCTCAAAAAAGCACTCTTCTTTACAGCAAAACTGTATCTGCCCTTAGTGTCGCAAGTATAAAAATAGGGCCATATACTGGTAAAGAAAATCCTGCCTTTAAGTGACACCGGTAAAACAATTGTTTCTGTCAGAGTCAGGCCTATATACTTAAAAATGAGCAGCAAACAAAGCATTTGCAGGATGCAGGCTTGATTTTACAGAGCAAGCCAGCTTGCACAGAACCGTTTTTGAGCCCATTTCGCTCGTGGCTCATATAAATCCACCGACATGTTTAATGAGCCGGGTTGCTGGAAGCACAGAGCAACGGGCAAGTCCAGGGCTCTAGGTCTGACCTGGGCAGATTCCCCCAAGCCCCTCGGGGCTTCCAGCTTGGCCTCTACCCTGTGGCTGATGCTCATTTGTGAAATGTCTCCCAGGGGTGCCTATTCCCCTGCTAACAGAAAGGCTAAAGTCCCCGGAGGGGGCATAAGAGAAAAGGATGGGATGAAAGACACTTCTGGCTATTTGCTTTTGTCAGTTTGTTAATACCTAAAAGTGACTTCACATCACTTTGTGTGTATGGAGGTGGTGTTGTTCTGCAGAGCTAGTTAGGAAGAAATGTTGCGTGCTAACTTTAATGAAACCCAGGGCTCCACTGAAACAGCACCAATGGTCTAATAACACGTTACATCATTTGTCACTGGACACATTGAGAGTATGTCACTGGAAAACCTTTAAAAGCCAAGATGTAAGTGGTGTGGAGACAACCATGGCCTCAGCAGGGTAAAAAAGACAGTATCATTTATAAATGTTTTTATGTATAATATTTACATTTGGAACATTTAAATGTAAAAAGGAAAAAGAAAGCCTACACTTAACATCTTCCCAGATGTTAACAACATCTGTCTAGATGTCAGCCCAAGGATCTGACATTTAATGTGTAAAGGGGAGCATTTCAGGATTTCTTTTTTTATTTTTCTCTCTCCCCGCCACCCCCCCCGCCCCAGATTAATTGTCCTGCACGTTGGTCCCATCACTCTTTGCTCTGGGCCATATGGTCATATGTCATTAACCCTGGAGACCAACAGCCTAAGAAAGTGGAACCATATGTTCTTAGCAAAGATAAATAGTAAATACGGCTGCATGCAACAGGACCGCTGGTTTGTGAGGATGGGGATTATGTGTTGGGGGTTTTTTCGTTAAAATGAACACAAGTACCTTTTGGTGGCAAAGCACATGGACAAACACGTCCTGGTGCACAAACCCTAGCAGCTAGATTGCCCTCTGGCAAAGCAGCTCCTGCGTCTAAGGGTCTGTGGGGTCTGCGTCCAAGCAGGCCTACTCTGAGGAAGGGCAGGGGGAGATGATCTTTCATTGCCATGTTGAAATGATGCCGAGTACTGCAGGCAAAGTTCCCCGTCTTTCATCACAGGGTCACTCTGAGCCACCACCAGCTGCAGTGGCCTCTCTGTCCATCTCTCCCTTCTGCAGCTTGATCTCTATAAGCTAATTCTTCTAAATATCTTATTTCCTGTCAATTTAATGTGACAAAAAAGGTGTGGTTTTCCTCCGTGCCAGTTCTTTTTTGGCTGTCATCATTTTGAGCCTAATGAGAGATTTCCTTTGAATTCAAGGGTACTATGGCAGCTCTTTCGGAGGAGAGTAATTCCGCAGGACACAAAGGGGCAGGGAGTCAATAGCTTGCTCATCTGTCTCTCGCCAACAAAGTCACCCTGACACCTCAGTGTATCTAAGGAAAAAGGGGAAAATATGCACAGACTCATGGCTGGCTGATGAGACAGGCTGAATTCTTTCTTTCTTGCCAGGTGTCATTCTTATTTTCTGTGTATTTGGCGGTGAAGCCTGAGCTCTCATCTCCAGACAAGGGCAGTGTTACTACATACTAAAAAGCTGTTCTATTTCAACAGTAGCACAGACAGCCAGTGAATAATAAGTGGATATATGTGCTGATGAGATATTTTTGTAACAAAACATGCACTTGTTTGGATTATTTATCATGAAACAATAATAACACCACCTGTAGAGAATTATATGGTGATGCAACGCTGGAAAGAATTTGGGCTAATGTCATGCCTTGCAGATTTGCTCTCATCCCTTTGAACCTCATTGCAGACATGTTGCTAAATTTATCTACTAAAGGAAGAAAGTTTGTAGTCCCAAATATTCACCTCCTTTCCATGCACAAGCCCAGGAAAGGCGCAGAGACCTATATTTAGAGCAGGTCAGGAGGGAGAACGGGCTTGATAAGCTGATGCTTGAATAAAGGCCGTTTTGTCCTGCCTGAGATGCATTGCATTCCTGAGAGCTCGGTGCAAGTATCGCATGGGCAGGCCACTACAGCGGCCAGGCTCCCAAATCCTGGTTTCTGTTCGTTTGCGGTCTTTACATAAGCCAGATTAGCTCAGCCCAGAACAACACACATTTGCAGTGAATATCTACAACATGTTTGTTTGGATGAACAGCCCAGTGAGTTAAAAAATAGCACGTGCAGCCACATACGGTGCCAAGGACCTGCAAAAAAGCACAGCCCATAGAGGTCCCAACCTGGAATGCTGCTAAGACAAGACCAGTTTTATGCAGTATCGCGGTATACAACACACACCATCACCTTTTCTGATCCTGTCTGGCCCCTAAAGGTCAGCACGCTGCCCAGGTTGCTGAGTTTGACCAACCCATCCCATCCTAGGTTGCCTTGCAGGCAGCCCTTGCTTGTTTTATTGCCATGGGATGCGATCGCTCTACTGCCTTTCTGATTCAATACAAATAAGAAAGATCTGCCAACAGATTTGCTCTGGAAAAGACGAAATACATGAAACTAATTCTGATCCAGATGTAACCTCAGGCAAGGTGAAGAGTGCCTTTGTCCTGCCCTTGAAGGGCATATGAGGTCCCTGTGTCCACTCTTCTCCTGTCATCCCGGGGCAGCCTGGCTGGTCTGTAGATGCAGGGCTGTCTGGGACACAGCCTGAAATGTCAATCCTTCCTCCAGCTTCTCTGCTTTCTGTGGGAAGCCAATCCACACTTGTTTCTTTTCTTTGGATGTTTTATGTTGCAAGCAGGCCAGAGAAGTCCACTCTCATTGTGAACGTGCCTCTCTCGAGCCCCAAAAGTTTCCCCACCTTTGCTGTCGTCCCCAGCATGGCCAAGGATGTGCTAGCACGCTATGATAGAAACACCACATCTGGGAAGCAGCAGGGATCTGGGCTTATCAGGTTTCTCTGGGCATTCTGGGATATCCTCTGTCGACTTTGCTGGGCTGCTAGTTGCTTCTCATAACACAGCTAATTTGATCATATTTAGCATGCATTCTTCACACATGATCTTATTACAATTCCAGTGCTCTTGCTTTTGCTTATTCAGGCTGACCTTAGGCATCTCCTGCCATCCTCTGCCATGGTCAAGACCTCCCAGCTTGTTGCCTGGTGGCCCCCAAAGGAAGGTGTGAAGATTAACAGCCTAGAGGATGTATTTAATGAATGGCAACAAGGGATTAGTGACACAGTGTCACCTTTCATGGCCTCTTTAAGCAGGCGAGCTGACACCAGTTTATTTTTGTTTGCACTGTTGAGTAAACTCTGGAAACGGACGGGATTTACAGTCTCTGCTCCCCCAGTGAGGAGCCTCCTTCTGTCCACCAGCCTTTGCTTGGGGTGATGGTAAAACTAGTAAGCTCTCTCCCACCTTTCTCCCAGTGGAATCCTGGGCCTTAAAGTTTACCGGCCTTCTCCTTACTGCTCAAGATGCAGGGGGAGAGGGTTGTGCTGGGGGAGAGAAATTTCAAGACTTTGGAAGGTCTGATTGACAGCTCAGGTTTCCAGCTCTCTGTGTCCATCAAAAGTCAGCCCCATATTCCCCACTCCTGCCACCTGTGAAACCTCTTCTCTGCCTGTCCAAGGCTTAGCTGCTATAAATGAATAAAATGTATGCACTTGAGGTAACACTAGGGAGTACCGGGGCAGCCTACCTGCTGCCCTCCTGCCATACCTCACAGCCCCCTGCTTCAAAATTATTTTGGAAAGGAAAATTTGGCAATGAACTCCAAGGCTACAGGATGTAAATGCAGAAGGTTTTCTTACCGCAGAGCTAAGTGCACTGCACTGGACAGGGAGGTTGTCTGACCACGACAAGTTATATTTATGTAGTCGCTTATCCTTGTTCCACGGATTGACATCTAGAGCCAAACTCCCCAGACAGCAGTGGGTGTTGATGAAGCCTTCAGGGACCAACCTGATGACCTTGATCCAGCAAAGTGTTCATACACCTTCTTTATTTCAGGCATTTCCACAAGACCTATTGGCTTTGCTGGGATTCTGAATGTGCTTCAAGCTTAGTGCATGTGCTGTGCTCAGTGTCCAGCTGGTCTGGGACATGTGGTGCTCACAACATGATGTTGGATAAGGTTATCCCTCGATTGGCCTTGCAGGAAAGTCTGAGTGATTTCTACAGTCTCTGCTTTCAAATTATTCTTTACGCTGTGGAAATCCTAGCACTCACAAGATTTTTTTCTTGGTGGTTGCCTTAGATTGTAATTTTCTTCATTTCATTTCATTTCATTTCATTTCATTTCATTTCATTTCATTTCATTCTTACCAATCCTCTCACCCTTTGCAGATCTCCCAAAGAAATCCACAGAGTAAACTTGACTGTGGCACCCTTAGATTACATCTCAGTGCAACTGCTAGCAATCCCAACGAAAATCAACAACACAAAGGAAAAGGGTCACTTGAGTAGAAAGCCCAGCTGCACGGATGGTGGGGTAAAGGGAAAGCCCCAGTTGGGGATGGGAGGTTAAAGCTAGAGAGAATGTTTTGGACTCCATGTACAGAGGTAATCTTTGCTGCTGACAACAAGTAAATACATTTTGTAGTGGTGGGGAAACTGTGAGGTTTATCTTTTCCAAGCAGCTTTCCATGGCAAATATTGCAACTGTATCTGAAACGCAACGCAGAAATTAGTGTCTCCAAATAAGAGGCCAGTCAAACGGCTTTGATTTCTCTCTGGTTCAGGGAGTCTCCCGAGATCCTATCTCTCCTCATGTCAAGGACAGAGACTGATATGTTTCTTTTGCATAGAGAAGAAACAAACAGCTGAAAATCCTGACTGAGCAGTATTTCAGAGAAATGCTGGCCTGATTTAGCAGTGCCAGCTTTGATGCATTTTTAAATGTATTTAAATTGTGCTCCTGAGCTTAGCTGATGATTTGTATACTGGAATTCATTTCAATTAATAGTTTGTGGTACAGTGGAGACCTGAAAGAAAAACAAACAAACAAATGAGAAGAATGCTCTTAAAGATGTTTATTCTATTTTTATGTATTTTATGCAAAATGCATCATAGATGGAGAGATTAAAATCCTGACTGACAGCTTCTGTTCATGGAAATCAGAGGACAGAGGACGTCGTGCATGGTTCAGGACTGAACCACCTTCGCAATGCCATGTCAGTTTGAAACAGCGGGTCCGGATCGAAGATGCGTCAGCCTGTCATCAAGTGGCCCATAATCAGAGCAAGGGTGGGAGGCGCAGGTTAGGACTGAGGTTTGTCAGCAGAGATGTGTGGGTTCAGCTGGGAGATACACATCAGGGCAAATGCACAGCAGGGGAGGTGGAGAAAGCTGCTCCGGGACTCACTTTGCCTGGCTCAAGGCAATGCAATCTGCTCCATTGTCTTACAAATTAATTTCCCCTTCACTTCACAACTTTTTATTTTTTCTCTTTTTTTTTTTTTTTTTTTAATCACGCTTGCTATTATTTTTAAAGCAATTAAAACATAGAAACAAGACCCAAGGAAACACCCACTGCATTCCTGGGATGATCTGTCTGTGCTCCCTGCATTCCACCCCAGGCACAGAGGTGGGAGGCAGCTGTGTGCCAACACCACCACACTCAATTCCCACAAGGGAACAAACCATGGATAAAGCAGGATGATACAACCCAGTTGCTTCCAATGAATACAAGGTCTGGAAAGAAGTCCTCCAGGGCCTTTTTCCAAGTGCTGCTTCAAGAAGAGTGCACCAAATGCCTTCCACGAACCAGGACAAACCTATCTTTAA
>VZTL01026301.1:0-17579 GCA_013400535.1 Scopus umbretta
TACAGAAGCTGTTTTGATGCAGAGCTCAGGTTTGTCTTACCCTTGGGAATGTTACCAAGCTGCAAGAACCATCACCCTCATTAAGATTCAGTTCCATTTGCAGAGCTTCATATCTATTATGCAAGGGAACCTGGGAGGTTGAGGCTGTCACAGAGGAGACACATCTACTGCACTGGGCAGGAACTTGCTGCCATTTCCCCTCATCTTCTAAATTTCTCTGTTCAGTCAGGTGGAGAAAGGATGGGGAATCCTGCATTGCACAAAGTATGCCTGCCTGTTGAGCCTGAGACAGGCAGCATAGGGTATTGTTCCAGCAGCCAATCTCCCTCTCATACTCCCTGAGAGTCCTAAACATGCTCACCTCCTCCCAGAGTTCCATCACCAGGCAGAGGAACTCCTCCACCCAGGCACACCTCCCACAAGAGAACTCACCACACCACCAGTGCAAGAGGGTGGCACACCCTGCAGCCCAACAGCTGGGTAGCAGCATGGACCCTCTGGAGCTCTGCCTGGAGGCTGCATCAGTCATAGTTAGTGCAGAGCTTGGAAAGATCTTGGTTTCCTGTCAGGGGGACACCATGGTTCACTGATACTTCGAACTGAACTCCAGCACCCCACCTACACAAACAACCACCACAACCTCCCTCACTAACACCCCCTGAGGCGACCTTTTATGGGAGTGGGGGTGGTGCCGCTGCCAGCGCTGGCTCCGGCCACGCCTCTGACGAGCTGCCCTCCCCCAGCGGTGCCTTGGCTTTTCGCCGGCTCAGGAAAGCTCTGGAAAAACCCCTGCTCGCTGCAACTTCGATGTCTGGTGCAGACGTACCTGTTCCAGAGCTGTTCGCTTCAGGAAATCCAATTCTCAAAAAACTCGGAACAGCTTCTTTGAAAGTCTATGCTTCTCCATCCAGCTTGGCTGAAATTGCCTAAGTAAGTAATAATTCGTTGGCACATGGATAGAATTAAAGGTGTGAATAAAAGGAGTACTTCTTCTGTCAGAGGATAGAAGGAAGGTGTGGAGGGGAGAAGAGATAAATCAGCTGGTTCTGCAAAGAGCAAGTACGATGTACAAGCTCCATCTTCTTAGAAAAAACTAGTTAAGAGCACAAGGCATCCAGCTACTTCAGATGTGTACGTAGAATCATTAGCCAGCAGCTGACAAACTGAGAGGGAGACATCACTCTGCGGGTGCAGGGAAAGCTTCTAGTGAATGTAGCTAAGAATTAGCGGCAAGGACGGAACAGCAGTAAGGAGGATTTGCCTGAGTGATAAGTGACCAGAAATAAAGGAAAACGAAGACTACAGGGACCCACACTTCTCCCTCCTATCCGCTTGCCATTAAATAAATCACGTATTTTATCTGCTGCTGCCTGTCTGCGAAAAGTGTAGAAAGTAATGAGCTTGAGGCCGTACTTGCACAAAATAGTTGAAACAAGCCAACAAACTAACTAAAAAACAGAAAGGATGCAGATGTGGAGGCACACATAACATCACACACACACCAAGGCAGGAGGATTGCATAAGCCTCATTTCCTTTGGAGGTTCTGAGATATATTTTGTATATATTAAAGGATTTGATCCTGATGTTTAAAAAAATCTTAATTAGAACATTATTTCACAAAACAAGAACCAGCAACACATTCGGCTCCTTGTTGCCCTGCTAGAATACAGTGTCTTTGAAAGATTAGGAGAACAGAAAGAGAAACCAGGATTTATATACCCATTCCTCAGTATCTTATAATTAACAAACATGGCCAGCTAACCTGCTTTGTAGAGCAGCTGAGTTTCAGCAGCCTGAAGTGTTCTGAGCAAAATTCAGGTGACTACTTTCTCCACTCTGTGCTTTTCACTGTGTCTCTGAAAAGTCAAAGGGGTTAGCTCTGGATGAGTTCTGAGTTTATTCCATGCAACTTTCAGGATCTTGTCTAATATCCAATAAAAATTGTATGTTTTCAGGAATTTTGACATTAAGAAATAAATGTATAAATAGTATAAGTATTGCAAGAACTGCAAATTGTAGTTGGCAATACAAACTGACACAAAAGCAAAGGATGACTTCACCCCATATGCAGGGACCATGGGGCTGGGAGGCACAGACTTGGATGGTGGCTTGGAAAAAGAAAGTTTTCTTTGTTCTTGGGGAATAAGATACCTTTCCACTCCACATTCCTTACTTCAGAGATATCTTGACTCACCTGGCATCATCCATGAACTCATGAAATGTGACTAGCATATTTGGTGCACTCATACTGCAAAGTCTGGAGGTTTTTTATAGACTGCTGAAGAGATATATGCTGATAATTATCTTTATGCCTATAAAATGCACTGTTACTTTAAAAAGTCTGAGCAATAACATTTTTCCACAGAAGATAACTGGGTTTTTCTTGGTTACCTTTCACATGTGTCACCAAGCTCAGAGCAATTGATTGGAAGTATTTGAAATATAACTGGAGCTTTTTCTTAAAGAGTGATGAGACATTTAAGTATCTAGACCCATGCTTATTGCAAGCACAAAAATCATTTGAAAACTATGAAATGCACTAAAGAGCCCTTTTCTCAGAAAACAGTTGCCATTAGTTGATCATCTGAAATATCTGGATTATTCAAATGGATGTTGCAGAATAAATTACTGTCTGAACTTTAAACTTACTTATTCAAATTATTTCTCTTTTGCATGAGTAACAAAATGAAGAATCAAATGTTGTCTCACCTATGAGGGCTGAAGTATCTTACAAACTGATCCTTTTGGTTGTTTCAGGAGACTTGGGTAGTGTGCCATTGTAAAAACTCTGAAACACTCTGCAGAAGTCTGTCATACTTGTAATTCGAACTGTCAGCATTTCTGTTGAAAATGTCAGGCTGCTTAAAAATGGAAAAATTTTACTAAGAAATATTTTCCTTGCCATCCTCTACAACTTTAGTGAGGAAGAAACCATGACAGAGTATGGCAGAAATCACATGATTGGATATGAAATGCTTCCTGAACAGTTAGTGTCAGCAATGCCTGTTAAAATTCATGAGGGAGGTTCAAACAGATTACGAAATCATAAATGCACATAAACACCATTAACTAATAGAATGTTCTACATCACTTTCTCAAAGGGCTTATTTAATGTTGGATAATAATGTTAAGTATCTTGGGTTTAATATCATTCTGCCAAGCAAGTCTTAGGAAACAGAGATATAACACTTGTCGGGAACTACATTTTCATCAATGTTTTTGAGATAAAGGGCATACACCCTTTTCAGGTAAAATCTTTTAACATTTCATCCTGCTTTTTTTAACATCTTATTAACTTTACGCTAGTGTAAAACTGCTGGTGCTGGCCTTCCACTCTAGTACCATGCTGCCACAGAGGGTGTAGCATTCTTCTTTTCTCTGAGAAGTTCAGGTGGCAGAGGTTCCCAATAGCTCTGTCAGCACTTTCAGAGAAGGAAGCTGACTAGTATGGGCCAGTCTTCATGGGTATGTATGTAGCATTTTGGGGCATTTCTCTTAAAAACAGCTAAGCTGACAGTTGGGAGTGAGTACAACCATTACACTCTTCTTGGGAAAAGAAGGGGTAAAGCAAAGGGGTTCAAGTCTCAGAACCTTTGTCATTGCTTGAATAAGGTGGATCCTGACTACTTGTAGCAATTGACAGCCATAGATGAAGGAATCAGGGGCAAAGGAAGACTTGAGAAAAGTCTAATCAATATATTTTTGCCCAAGGTCCCATGTGGATCGTGTATGTCGCCAGTAGCTTTCTGAACGAATTCAGAAGTTCCTGAGGCTACTTCAAGTGGTGGCCCAAAAGAGCAAGAGCAGACCACTTTCCTGGACATCAGACCAAAAGCACTGATGTTAACCACTGATAGCAGACACAGAGAAAACAGACGGAAATTATTGTGGCTATGAGGAAACCTGGAATGCTGAGGGGAAAAACTCCCATATCCTTCTGAATCATAGGATCACAGGATAATTTGGGTTGGAAAGGACTTCAGGGATCATCTAATCCAACTTCCTGCTCAAAGAAGCATCAGCTAAACCACAGTTTTCAGGGCTTTATTCATTCTGGTCATGAAACTGCCATGAATGGAGAATGCATAGCCTCTCTGTGCAACCTGTTCCAATGCTTGACTGTGCTCATGGTGAAAATATTTCTTGTAATATATCCAGTGGGAACTTAACATGTTTCAGTTTAATGCCCATTGTCACTCATCTTCCAACCATGCACTGCTATGAAGAGCCTATCTCCATATTCCTTATGATCACTGTCTGGGTATTGGAAGGCTGCTATTAGGTCTCCCAGAAGTTTTCTTTTCTCCAGGCTGAAAATGACCAGTTCTCTCAGTCTCTCCTTGTAGGGCAAGCACTCCAGCCCTTGTCTGTCCTGTTGGCCACCTGATTAGTACACTCCAATTTATTGATATCTTTCTTGTAACATAGGGCCCAAAACTGGATGCAGTATTCTAGATCTATTCTAACAAGTGCCGAGTAAAAGGGAATAATCATTTCTCTAGACCTTCTAGCCGGTAGCCAGTGTTCCTGTTAATACAGGAGCAGCCCAGGATACCATTGTCCTTCTTTGCTGCTAGGGCCCACTGCTGGCTCATGTTCAGCTTGCCATCCACCAGGACACTGAGGTTCTTCTCAGCAGAGCTGCCCCCAGCCAGTCTGTCCCCAGCCTGTATCATTGCAAAGGGTTCTTCCTTCCCAGGTGCAGGACTTTGTCCTTGTTGAGTTTCATAATGTTCCTTTTGCCTCATTCTTCATCAAGATATTATCACTGACACCCTCCAGAAATCTTCACTGCTCACTTCCCATCATCTTGCACTTCCAGCAGGTGTCTGTGGGGTTAAATTACCCCCTAAGAATGACAGTCTGTGATCCAGAGACTTCCTCGCATTGTTTAAAGAAGGCTTCAACCACTTTGTCACCCTGATCATTTGGCGTGTAACAAACTCCCATCATAATATCACCTTCAGTGCCCCTCTCCTCTGATCCTGACTTGCAAGCTTCCAAACAGACTGTCACATGTCTCACAGAAGCACTCTATTTTTCTGAGCTCCTTCACATAGATGACTGCCTCCCTGTCTTTCCTGGCTGTCTCTCAATTAGCTTGTATTGATTCACTGCAGCATTTCAGCCTGGTGAGCATCTCACCATGTCTCAGTCATTTCAATGATGCTGCAGTTCTGTGAACACACATGGTGCTCTAGTTCCTCACACTTGTTTCCCGGGCTGTGTGCATTTGTGTACAGACACTTAAGAAGAAGAAAATAGAGTGGAAGGGGGTCCATCTCAAGATGCCTCTTGTATCTCTCACCCTGCATTCTTTACAATCAATCAAAATCAAAAAGGAGTCAATCTCCTTTTCGTCTTCCCTGATGCAGCACTATCAGTGAACCTCCTCCTGCAGCTCTTTAACTTGGTATCGCCACTTCTCAACCAACACTTACCTCCTGCAGGGAAGGTCACTGACTCTGCCTGCCCCAGCTCCAGTGAAAAGCCACAGGCACAATCACTGCAGCCTTGGATCTGGAGGGTTTGGAGGGTTTGCATCCTTTCTCTGGAGCTCTGTCTGGGTTGAAGCTACTGATGTACCAGGACTCAGACCTGGACACAAAGTCCATTTGGTGCTGCATACTATGCCCTGTGGCACATCACCATTGTTGAACACTTATCCACTGCCTTCATTGGACAGCTGTCTTCTGCACAAGTTGCTGCAGAAACTAGTGCTTCTGGGAGCTGCCCTCTACGTCTTGCAGTCAGATCAAAGCACATTTCGTAAGGAATGGTTGACAAAAGTGATTAGAAAAGGCTAGAGTTTGTTACCAGCAAATATCTCTAGTCTCTAGCAGGCACCCTGAAGAAGAAGAGCTCCTAGAAGTTCTCTGAAGATCCCAGATGTTCCCACAAGATCTAGGACATCTACAAGCAGAGCAAGGAAATTGCTTCATAGAATGCTGCATCTGTTAGCTCCCTCCATTTTTTGCACTCCTGTAGGTCTGATTCCTCTGTCAGTCATCTGAAACCTCACCGCTTTTCACTGACTTTATTAAAGTTAGGCTGTTTCTACAGAGTAATTCCTATCTGACATATCTGCATGAAGTAGGAAAACCAGTGGAGCAGAAAAATACTTTGAGTGCAGAATATGGTAGACTAGTGCCTGTGGAGCAGGAGACAAAGGCCAAAAGTATGAGATCAAGGCTGACAGTGCATGGCATTACATGGTTATGCTAGAAATGCAGCTTCCTTTGTAGACAGTGTCTGATCCAGGATTCATGCAGCCAACACATAGCTTGAATGTAATATCAGCAATGCCTGCAGTCACTCAAGTGAAAGTATTTGACAAGAGTGGTTGTGGCTCTCTCAGTTGTAAGTTCATTCCGCTGTTGAATATCAACCAGACTTAAACAGGCTTAGGAGTGCCTACATAATGATGTTTAGTATTTTAGTAAAAATATTTTTTACAAACATCTTGTGTGGAACTAATGTGAATGTTTGTCTAGAGTAAGACTCATTTATCATTCCAATATTTATGTGTTCCTACATTCTTTGGCCTTCAACACTAACAGGACCTGCGAGGGATGCATGATGCTCTGCAGGATATAGAAATTACAGTCAGAACTTACTTTCCTTTTTTTTTTCTGCAGTTAAGAAGAATTCAGATTCCTAAGCAACTCCTTACATTTTATGAAACTGTTGTGCTGCAGCATCTAGAAAGCCATCTGTTGTGGTTTAACCTCGATCGGNGTAGGTGAAGTTTTACATTTTGAAAACTTGCCATGTCTGAAAGCACTTGCTGAAAAGCAAAGGGTGGCAGGAAAAACTTGGAAAAAATTATCATATATAAAATACAAACTTTAATCTGGTCTACCCAAAATCCCATGTCACATTCCAAATGCTGAACCTGTGAACAAATAGTTATTTTAATAATATAGAAAGTGTACAAGTAATTATTTGTTGGAATCAAAATCTACATTCACTCTTACCTGAGGAATTTTTACTGTTCTCTCCAGAATACTAAATTTGTGTGAATATTTGTTTTTTACACTTGTATCTGATGCTTAAAGTATCAACCAAAGAATGGGAACTCTTCAATCTGATTTCCTGTCAATGGAACAGTATTCCCCAAAATACATTGGCAAGACAGGCTTTTCTGGCAGTTTTAACTGTACTAAAAATAACCTTTGCATTGCTTGTTCCATGGTCTGATAGCCATTGGCTGTGCCTCCCACATCTTCATTATTGAAAGTCTTGATTCAAATAACCAAAACCATTACACTTTGTCTAAAACTAGTGAGCAAAAATCCTCTAGAGAAATTAAGATCTACACATACAGTTGCCTTGTTAATCCACTGGGCAATGTGGGACCATCACAAAAGAGAAAGGGTACTGTCAGGATGCAAGCCATTGCAGGCTAGGCCTCAGCAGAGAGTTACAGGTGGCCCTAGTGTCATCTTCTGTCTTGTGCACAGGGTGGCTCTGGGAGGCAGTATGGCTCCAGTGGCTCTTAATTTTTTTCAGCTGTTAAACAAGAATAGCACACATACGTGTATAAAACATCTGGTTCATATCTCAGAAGTAGGTATTCAAAATCCTGATAAACTTCTAGTTTCATTAAAATAAGAGGAGAAGCTAAATTAACTTTGCAGGAAATAAATCCTATGCTGGCAGAGGAATCATTTGCAGGGGATTCATGTACTTCCCACTCACAAGACAATGGTTGTGTGCTTTCAGTACACCTTTTATTTTTGATTAAGGAAAATAATAGCAAAAATATTCATATAGTTTAATGAGCACATATCCTGAAGGCAGGGCTAGTATCCTGGGAAAAACCAAACTGTTCCATTGCTTCTCCCCACTGCCCCAAAACATTTCCTGTCCACTACCATCATCCACACTCGCAGCCCCACTGAGATTTGGGATCAGGGGTTCTACTAAGCCAGCAGGAAAACTGATTAAAAAAAAAAAAAAATGTGCAGTTTCCCAAAGACTTGGGCAACTGAAGACTCAGAGCAAGATCAGAGTCGGGTGGAAGGTAAGGACAGGAATTCACAGCCGGGGGCAGCAGTTGGGCAAGACCATGATGGTCAGCACTTTGTTTGGCTTCAATTGCATCTGAAGCTGAAACCTAGAAATGAGGTTTTCCAGCAGTACAATTCTGTCAATGCTTTTTCATCAGCTCTCACACTCATCTCACTTTTGTGAGCTCACTAAACTGGCAGAGTTATTCTGTCCAGTTCTGCTGCACTAGTTTTCTACCAAGTAAGTAAGAACATTTGGCTTACTGCATCAAAGTTGAGAACTGGGTCAGGAAGAGGAATTTGCGTGGATGTATAGCCAGAAGCAGCACGAGAAGGAGGGAAAGACTGCTTGCTTGCTTTATTACGATCAGTTTTGGACACCATAAGAAGTCCATAATGCCATAAAAGTCTTCTGCCACATGTGAGACAAAATGAAGAAAACACAACACTTATTCAAATTTAAGCAGATTCTTCCAAACTAGTACTCCATCTTGCACTGCATATTTATGAAATTAATAAATGCAGTAAAATGAGTAATGAACTGTCAATTCCTTCATCTTGTCCAGTAAATCTACTCAGTCTGTTTGATTAGTGCAATAGATTTCACCCAGAATCTACTCAAAAAACTAGTTATCACCAGTGAAAAATACTCCATACTCCATTTTGTATCTTTCTTTCTGTAACTTAATTTGAAGACATAGTTTTACTTTTGTACTCTTTTCCTTTATAAAGTGAAATATTGATTCTGCTAGGTATAGTGGCCACAGCTGATATGTAGTGTGACCTTATCCCTAATTATACTTCTGATTTCAGACTGTTTTAGTTAAGACTTCCCTATTGGATTAATACTAACTGTTGTGAAATCAATTTGTTCATTTAATAATGGCATTTATATTTAAGAAACAGATTATTGATCAATTTGTTCATTTAATAATGGCATTTATATTTAAGAAACAGATTATTGGGGTTTTTGATGCTGGAGATTTAGGTAAATTGTATTGCTTTCACAGTAATACATATTTTTTAAGACAAAATTCTGACAGCTTAAAGCCATACGCTGCCATATCCTTTTATGAGAGATTAAGTAGAAGGGAGTCAGTCAAGAGTCCCACTGTCTACTTCAGATACTGAACAGCTCAAGAAACCCCTGGATTTCCTGGCCCAGGAGGCACAAATCCCCAACAAAGATGGAAGGAATGGAATAAACAGGCGAACTGGGACATACCCTGGATACTGTAGCAAATGATACTCCTGCATTCCTGGAATTCTGGGAGGAATTGTTAAGCCATGTACGCTTGCAATGTTTCGTACATCCTGAATATCACTCACACATTTCTGGTGGGTTTTATTAATTTGTTTACATTTAAAAAAAAAGGTCTAGCTTTCAAATAAGTGAGAATCTTCTCTGAGGAGTGAGCTACAAATAAAGAATTTGAAAAGCAGTAGCTTTCAGCTCAGTTACTGACTGAATTTAAAATTTCTGCACTCTCAATCCAGGTGCAGGGGCATTGCAGCCTTGCAATTTTAGCCCTAAATTGCACAGGTGGGAGCCAAAAGCCCAAAAGTGAGATCTGTGAAAGCCTCTGTACTGAGTGTGAAGCTACCTGGGTCTGAAAAACTCTAGACCACAGAGGCTTTTATAGCCTGGGTTATGGGAAACCTACTATGATTCATTCAGTTCAGAGAAAGATGGTTTGCGACTTCTCTGCAGTGAAGTTAAAATTTACTTTGCTACCACCCAAAGGGTGAAGACACACAGGAAAGTTAAGCTTGCTCTAAGAAAGACTGTATGAAATACAAGGGCATAGCTAGGATGAAGAACAGGGCTGAGAGGGTCTAGACTGTCCATCTTCCTGGTAATGGTGCCAGTAGAGGGATGGGAAGAGTTGTCTAACAAATGCTGCTTTTGGCGCTTGCTTCTTTCCTCACTCAGTAGTAGCACAGCTCCTTCATCACACGGCTCCAATCCTTCCCACAACAGCACCCAGACTGACAGAGACAAAGCGGATAGTGAAGTCTTGGCCTTTTCTTCCAGTCCACTACCACAGATGGCTTTATGCCTGATACCTTGGTGTCTAGAGTAGGCCCTGAAATCTGGGACTTGAACCTCAGTCATTCCAGCCCACAATGTTGGCTGTTCTTTGATATTTTTCAGCTACATATTGACCAGAACCACGCTGGGACTGAAAAGCTTCAGGTAAAATCACTTTTGTCTATTTTAAAAAAATACTTTTAAAAAGAAGTATTTTTGCAAAGTGATGATTTGACAAAGTGATTGATTTTTAACAAAAAATCTTTAGCTGAAATAGTTCTGACCAGCTGTACTTAGTGATAATAATAAAGTTTGCCTGAATAAAAGCGGTATCTGTCTCAGGAATGTGTCTGTCTGCACAGAGGATAGAAGACATGGGAAGCCTGAGGAAGTTTTCTAAAGGTCAGACTTCAATTCCCCAGAAAACAGGCCTTCTTCTCAAGAAGGTAATGAGCACCATCATTCAGGCTGAATGCTTAAGAAAATTGTCAGTTTTCCTCAGCCCTTTTTACCTTTTAAACTGTAGTTTAAATTCCACTTTGTTTTAGTCTGAATTACAAGTTGTTCCCAACTAATGTGCTTTGTTGATTTTGAAAGAGATTAATTTGACTGGTCACACCTTCACAGTTCACTATCGCAGTGTGTAGTCTATGACAGAAAGGGGAAAGATCTCTAAGAAATCAAATAGGTTACACTAGATGAACATGCTGCTATTAAAGGCTGTTCTCCCCAATCTCACAATGAGGCATAGGAGCAAAGCAGTGTGTGAGAGTTATTTGCTTGCAGATAAACAGAAGGTTTCTTTCACTAGAGCTAATGCCTCACATTTCTTTGATATGAATATTAAGGGGACAGGAATTCACTTACCGTAATGGAGACGTAAGTACTGTCTCTTTTGCATAAACACCACATGTGCAGCTGTACTAAATATGGCAACAGTGCACAGAGTAGAGCAGTTTTTAATTCTTTGTGCTGTACAATGTGTTACCCATGTATAAATTACATACAGACAATATACCTATTTATAATGTAATGCATAATTTATTACAGTAACTATGTATTCTATGATACTATGTAATTAATAAAGATAAGCTGATCATATTAATTATACATATGCACCACACCTGTGTATACCACATATTAATTAAAGATTTGTTCATACAGGTGTTTGCGACCAGAAAAATCCAGGCCTATGACTCAGAGTCATTCAGTCAAGAAAGGCGGTGATAAAATCACAGGCGTGTGGGCTAAAAGAAAAGTGATTTTTATAGATTAGATCTTCCTGGGGATCTACAGAACCAATATTCTATAGCTGAAGTTCTGATAGAGCATCCAGTTATTGTCACTTCTCAGTGGCTTGGTATATTCTCAGGATCTGAATTTCTAAGACAAACCTCAACAGGAAAAACAGATATTGTTTCTTAACTCAGTAGCTGTCTTTATATGCTAGAGGAATGTGAGCACAAATCTACTTGTAATTTTTTGCAAGGTGAGAAAGTCCTCACAGATTGATGATCTTGAATCATTATCATCAATAAATATGTCGATTAAACTGATAACAATATGCCTGCACCTTACTGCTGCCATACTCCAGTCAGACAAAGATTTAATACAAGAAAAAAATATATCTAACTCGATGTTAGAGTCAGATTTCATCCTGAAATAAGCAATAGCCAACTGTATTTTCTTTGCATAGAGACAGGGAGGACATTTTAAACGGCATTTGAAGACATCAGGTCTTCCTCCTTCCTCTGTCCAGGCTTACCCTGGAGAAAAACTGTTCTCTTTCCATGACTAAGAAAAAGGAGTTCCAAAAAAGCAGATGAGTGCAAAAACAAAAACACAAATATACAAGATTTCTGTGAGACAAGGACTGTTCTTTAAGAAATCCAGTCAGAAAAGGACACAGTAGTCAGAGTCTGCCTAGCAGCCTGCAGCTCAGGTAGCACAGAGACAACATGCTAAGGAAGAAGCCTTTCCTCTGTTTGTGTTCCACAGAAGAGTGGAATAAAACCATTTTTCCTACAGGGAGGTGACTACAGAATGCATCTTCTAATTTCCTTCATGACCCCAGAATCTGAACCTGATAAAGCCTTGAGCCCCATGCCTGTGGGTCTGCTGTGTGAAATCTCACCAGTCTCAGCTTTGGCAGGACCAGCATGCAGGGATGAATGACACGGACTCCTGACAGATGCTCAGCAGAAGACCTTTATTGCTAATTTTCTCTTGCTTATATAGTTTTCTCACATGTTCTCACGCGATCATGCGCCCACTAAACTTACAGTATTGGTCAGCTGCCTTAAAGCACACGCTCTCTGCTAACTTATGATAGGTCGTTCTAATTAGTCTGCTTCCCTTTATCTAACTTTTTCCTGGCATTTCTCAAGTTGCTGTTTCGGTTGTTTACTTCTGCTCTGTTCTACTTCAAGGACATATCAAACAGTGTAGCGTACCCATCCTCCACACCAGCATATTTCAGTGTTAGCTGCAAGAAACTGCCCTAGGACTACTTGTCTGTATGCATTAGAGTGAGCAAATGCAGCAGGTAGTGGGGCTGATTGCTTCAAAAATTCTGTTCTTCAGAGATATGCCATAAGCAATCTGATCTAAGTTGGTCCTGCCTTCAGCACGGGGTTGGACCAGATGACATCCAGCAATTCTTTCCAGTATAAATTCTTGGAAGGGTTCATTATTCCACAAGGGCTTTTGGTGGGGAGGAGGACTGTAAGGGCCCACTTGCACTGCCAACATGCAGTCCTGAGGTATGAGCAGAGAGAATCTCTCAGCAGGAGATGAATACCAAGTGTGCCTTCTACATGCTTCTCAGAAGATGCCTATTTGGATCAAGCAACTGTCCTTGTAAAGCCCATCCCACAACCAGAAAGAGACTGACCTTTTCTGAGAAGTACACTTTGCATGTTTGGAATGAGATAAATGGAGAAACCAGACTGGGATGTGTGTAGCCTGGACTGTGACAGGCATCAGCAGATGGAAGAAGCAGCTGGGTGGATGGCATATGATACGTGGGTAGGAGGGATGGTGATGGGCAGACCAGGCCCATGCCCATGAGGCACAGTGGTCAAGATTGTGTTCCTGACATCAGCTTACAAACCAGGCTAGATAATGTAGACCTCAAGGGTGAGACAGCTCTCTATGGCTTATATCAGACCTTGCCCCTTTGCGAAGTGTTGATCTAGCCAAGTTAAACCTGGGGTATGAAAATACTACCTTGAAAGTCTGTGCATATATGTAAAGATCAATCCACCTAAAGACAATACTGTTTTTTTTCTACTTGTGTACCCATGCATTCATAATTCTGGTATGCTTGTTGAAAGACCTCAAGCAGCTGAGGCTATCTTCCACTGGTTGGCATGAGAGAAGGTGACAGGAGGCACATCCAAACAGGCTTCACCTGTATGCATGAATAAAAATTCCCAATGAACACAGTACCATCAGGCAGGTGTGTGAACAGGACACTGGCCAAGAAATCATGCTGTGATTAATTAGTGTCATCCTGATCATGACATCACTGGTTGTGATTTGAGTCTTCTGACAAGCCTGAAGTAGCTACTATAGTAGCCAGGCCAAGATTTCTCTCTACTGTTGCATCCTTGTCCCCCAGAGCTGTTTTTGTAGTACCCCAGATGTGTTTGAAAGCATGGGCATTACAGAGAGATGAAGGTTGATCTCAAGGGCATCCACATGAATGCTGCCTCAATACACTTTAGAAAAAGCTTAAATAAGTTGCTCAAAACTATTTAACCGTCAGTAGCAAGGCCAGGAATAGACTATTCTAAAATTAGGAATGATCTCAAGCCCATCAGTCACATTTTCTGATTTTGTTTTTGTGAAAATCCTTAGTATTATGTTGAATAAAGCTGGAAAAAATAATGGAATAAACCCTGTGCAAATATCCACACTAAGTGTCTACATTTTATTTTGGTAACTAAAAAAAAATTCTCAAATATTATAAAATGAAACCTAGTTAATCACTTCAGTAAATGCTTGCTGAGCACTCCAGCCTCCCAGTTAACAGATGACTGAAAAGAGGAAAAGTAACAAAGCATCCATACACACTACATATTATGCTATTACAAGTATTGAATTCAAACTAAAGAATAACACTAACCAAAATGGTAGAACAAAGCTAACAAAGGGAAGAAAAAAGTCATATTTACAGGCTAAAGAACTCTTTTCCACAGAGTGAATCCCACAGGCACCATCAGAGAAGTGAAACCTGGCTCACATCCCATTTATGAATCTAATTGCCTTCAGAAGGTTCCCAAATCCATGCAGAGAAGGTTTTACATTAGACAAGAGTCCAAATATCTAAACAATTGCAACAGCTGCAGAGCAGGCTTGCAGGGAGTCTTATGCTCACCCAAGTTCTATTCTGTTTCAAAACACAGAAACACCACTATGAAGTATGTCTGAGGTGGCATTACCCCATCTAGCTTTAAGGGGCCCATGCCATCAGCCAGGTGTCAGAGCTCTGAGTGCACCAGGGGGACTCTTAACAGCCCTGAGCAGCCTCATGTGGGGCCTCCACCCACACCCTCCTCCCGTGGGCCCAGGAGCACTATCAAAGCCCTGGCCTGGGGTGTTAACTCTGCCTGAGGCATGCTGTAGGTGTGCCTGCTTGAAGTCCTGGTTCTTGGGTCAGCTTCAGACCTGTATGTAGCTTGTCTACTGGGTGAGCCTGTTGGGTGTGCATCGTACCCTTTCCCCCAGTCCTGCTTCTGGCCCCATCTCCTGCAGTTTGTGGGTGGACCCTGGATATGATGGGTTATGTTGCCATGTTGGGGGCCTCCAATAGACCATGTTCTTGGCACTCCGTGCTTGCCTGCTGTGTTCAAAGCCTATGGGATTGCACCCCTCGTTGGTGACAGTCTGTGCTGTGACTACCCCCCACCCCCAGCTCATCCCCCTTTGCTGAGCAGTCCTGCTGCTGCCAGGACCCAGGGACTTCAGGAAGCTCAGTCCATTGCAAAGTGGTCTGGGCTGGAACTGTAACTGAAATAGAGCTGAGCTCCACGGGCTCCTCCATGCACTAGCAGGCAGTGTTTGTCCCATAAGGAAGAACTATATTCTAGCCTCTGGTTTTCCCAAGAGCCAACAGGCTGAAAATTGCTAGTATAACATAGCATGTCGGTCTATATTCAGTACAAGTGTAATGGGAGGACATATTGTTTCTCAGTATGACTGCTCTCAGACCAGGTATAATTCTTTTGAAAACTGAGGGGAAAGGTTTCCTTGACAGAAGTCTGCCAAACTGCATACCTCTTTGCCTCTGGCTCTTCCCCTGCTTTCTGTTGGCTCTCTCTGGGTTCATATACAAGCATAAATATGCCTTTTTGATTTCATGAAGTGTCTGGGACTGCACAAGGTTATGCAGAATCTTCTTTGTTTCAGGTGCAGAAACTGATGTATCCAGGAATCAAGTGATCTGTTGGCATGATGCAGCTAAAAACTGGCTGCATCTCATAAGGAAGAGACCTCACTAATCAGGAGCACTCATAAGTTCCCAAACTGTGCCATATGAGTGACTTCAGGAAGATCATAACTATGGTTCTGCCTACTTGCTTGCTTGCTTTCTTATTCTTCTACAAGGCACACAGTGATACCTCCACACAGGCAGGTATTTTCAAACACTGACAAGATGGGTGTTGATGCCTCGATAGTGAGATAGAAGTAGCTAGGGGCACAATTTTCTGGTCCACACAGACTGGAGTTAGGACCAGTACTTCCCCCATGTACCTTCACCCTTGAGTGAAACCCACTAAGATGGAAGAGTTTCATTCCTCCCCAGAATGTCTTGTGGAGATTATTGCCCAAAACAGTATAGGGCTACGGTATAGGGGTTATTTGATACAGGGGGAAGAGGATTTTGGGATCATGTGAAACTTATTATGGGATGTTTGAAGGGAAGGATCAAAGGTGAGGAAAGGCAGGGACCAAGATGGATTGGGGAGGAACAAGTGTGGCAAAGTAGAGGGAAAATTGGATAAGAGGTCAGTTGTGTGTATACAGGTGGCTGCTCCTATGCTTGTCTGACTGAACCATCACCGTATTGTGTCCTGACTTACTAAATCCTGTTGCTAGCTATTTTCTCCATGGATGTGCTTGCTAATGTGTGTGAATGCCAACAAACTTCAAACAGACACTGTTTCCATCTGTCATATCTGTGGGGTCACCTGTGTTAATAGTCCTGTTGGGCATACATGCTCATTCTTGCTACTGGCTGGACTTGGGGGCATGGAGCTGCAGCAAGTTTGCATCTGGCAGGCTGGGACAGCACAAATCCCCCTGTATTCTGAGGCCTGCCAAAGTTAGCTATCTTATAACATCCTCCTTAGAAAAAGATAGAAAAACTAGCTTTGGTGTGTGTAGGGGTTGTTTTTGGTTTGTTTTTTTTTTTGGGGGGGGGTTGTGTGGGGGGTTTTTTTCCTCCCAAGTCAAAGATTGTTGCTCTTGTCTGTTCATTTCTTCAAACAAAGCATTAGCAGAAAGTTAATGCTTCTAGAACAAGTTTACCAATTCTGCTTCTGATTACTCACTTTGGTGAGAAGCCTGCTCATATTTTCTTCAGAAAGGAGTAACCCCTGATGCGGATAATGAAATTCAGATTTCTGGTGTAAAAACTTCTGAATAACTGCCTGACTTTTGGTTTCCTTGTCAAAAGAGCCATCATTTGACACAAGTCTTTTATTCCGTTTAGAGCTAGATTACACTCCCCAAAGGTTCAGTAATTTAGCTATATGAAACTTGACATAACTTACTGTTCAGTTTCAGAATTGTTGCTCTACAATATATTTAATATGCAATGTAAAAATAAGAATTGAATGTTAGAACAATAATTGGCAGCAGGTTAATGCAGAAAAGAGGGCTTCCAGAAAAGCAAATGCTGTTCTAGTTCCCATGGCACCATCCCAATATTTGTTTTATATTCCTGAGAGAAAAGAGGAAAGCAGAACAAATGTTAAACCTCCCACACAAAATTCTCAAAGTAATATTATTATTCCCCCTAAGACTCCAGTCTTGCTGTCAGACTGCTTTTTCTGTCAAGTTTCCAAATGCTCTTATTGAGAAAGGATAATAATTATAATTATCCAAGTTTAAGTCAGTGAGTTTTTACTCAAATATATTAGCTGCACATGCTGTCATTGAAAAATCTTGTACAGTCATTCATTTAATTTGCCTGGTATGATTACCACAATCAGAGAGACTCATATATATGCTTGTGTAAATGGGTTATTCGCCTAATCATCACCTTTATGGGAAAATTCCTGGTTTGTATAACCAATCTTAGTGTTTATTCATACAAATTATCTCAGTATTTATTTCTACAAAGAAATATTCATTTGTGCAGATTTTTTATTCTGCACCTTCCAGTGATGTTGTGCAGCTTCTGGTGTACTGCCATACCATACCCTTTTTATCAGTCCTGGTGTCTGGTTTGCATAATTCCTTGGGCTGCTAGAATTCCTTGGGCATAATTCCTTGCTAGAATGTTAAAGAATTATTTTTTTTTTTT
>VZTL01026304.1:15856-28192 GCA_013400535.1 Scopus umbretta
AGGCGCCCCCCACCGCTCCCGCCCCCGGCGCCCAGCGCCTCAACGGCCGGGGCGCGCGGTGCCTCACCCCCGCTGCAGCCAACAGCACACGCGCTCTGCTGGCGATCCGCGCTCCTATTGGCTGGCGGGCGAGGCACGTGACGGGCCGGCCACTGCACGTGGCGGTGCCGTTAGTAGAGGCCTCGGGGAAGGGGCGCCATTTCCTTTCGGTGCGGGGACTCGGGGGAGGCGGGGGGGCGGTGAGGCGGTGGGAGCGGGCCTGGGGGCCTCTCTCCTAGAAGCGGGAAGCTCTCCCCCGAGCGGACACCCCCCGCCTGCGGGGGAGTGGGGGTTGCGATGAGGGCAGTGAGTGCTGGGACGGGCAGGCTCAATAGTGCGCCTTGTGCGGGCGCCGCGGGAGCCGCTGGGGGTAGGTAGGGGGCTGCTGCTAATGTGTTTTGTCTCCTGCAGGCAGATCTGACAGTGGACAGCATGAACCAAGAGGACTGGAATGCAGAGATGGAGGACGAGGCACCACCAGCCCTCCCACCCCTTGAGCAGGTATTGCATGGCGACTGTTGGGCTGTAGCATGTTTGCTTCTTTTCCTGTTTCTTCCACCCTCGGCCCTGCAGCCTAGGTGTCTGGCAGGCTGTGGCTCCCTGTTCTGTGATTCCTGAAGCACCTGGAGGGGCTTGCCCTTAACTTGTGTATTGAAAAGAGTGTTTTCTTAAGAAATAGTAGCAATTTTAGTCTCCCAAAATGTTGAGTTGCCTTCCCTTCCTGGAGGCTCCTGGAGCATGGTCAGTGTGGCCAATTACTGTTACTCTTCCAGCTGCTTGTTGCTGCCTCGTTACACTGGGTTGTGAGAGGATGTGTACTTTTTGGAAAAGTACGTGGCATAAAAGCAGCACATAGTAGTAACTCATTCATTATGGTACATGGGCTAGGAGTTGAGTACCTGTGTGGATAGGCTAGTGGACCAGCAGAGGCTGGAAGAGAAGTAGCAAAAATTTACGTAGAGTAGAAAATTAAAATCGCCGATCAGTTGTGGTAAGGGTTATTCAAGTAAAGTTTTGTGACTACTGAAAGGGGTGGTTCCTGTTGCCTGCCCTTTTTCCCTTCTAATGCATTCCTGTTCCCTTATGTATGTTAGATCTAATGTTTCTGAAGTTGTAAAATAAACTGAAGAACAGATTTCTGGTTCTTAGGCATCAGTGGGCTGCAGTTTCTCACAGAAATCGGATTAGTTTGGTGGTCCTTACTACTGTCTATTAAGAAATGAAAGAGCAGTGGTGGAACTGTGTTATTGGGGACTAGCTGAACCATGTCTTCTGATGGTAGTTCTTGGCTGTGGGTTAGATGTGAACTGTAACTTCTCTCTCTAGGCTGTTCGTGTCCTTTTAGCTATTCTATTCTCTGTCTCTTTCTGCTGGCAGTCACTGAATTGCTCTTTCTTTTTACAACAACAACATACAGAACACGGGTGACTCTCTCAGCTGATCTCTGTTGTTCAGTTAATTTTGCACTTTATGTTGTTCTCCAACTTTATGGTCTTAAGTGCATAGCTGCCATGGGAATCGTGAGGAGTTCACCTGTCTGAGGATTGTAGATAGGACTTTGAATACCATTTGCAGTATGTTTTTGCAAATATGGTAGGCTGCTGTAGGAGTTTACTGTTACTGAAGAGAGAAGGTTTCCTCCCCACCAGCAGTTTGCTTGCTGCTGTTTATTTCAGGTACCTGTGCTTGTTGTATACTTTTGTGAGCCCTTTCATAACCTGAAAATTACTCTTCAGTAATGGAAAAGTGGCTTAGATAGCCTTGACCACTGAAATTGGTAAAGAGAAAATAAATGGCACCTCATCTTTTTTTGATATTAGTGAGTTGTTAAATGGACTCATTTGCTTGGAAAACTGCAGTTTTAGGAAATCGGAATCTGACTTTTCAGACAGGCTCAAATGTGCATAGAAACCAAGTTGACTTAATTGCATCTGTAGCTCTGTATGTTTAAGTGAGTCTCATCATGGTGGTTGTCTTCTAAAATAAGTTAACATGGTCGCTGTGTTCTGTAAAGGGATTCAATCTTTTTACTGTGTATTTTGAAGGTGTTCTTAATACCCAGCTTTTTAGGGAGGAAAAGCAAAGAGATTTATAATAATAATAATCCTGCCTGGGATTATGTGGCAGCTGTGTTTCCAGATCTGGATAGTTCTCAGTCTTGCTTCCAGAGCTCCCGGGAGGCTATTGTATATCCAGGAATAGGTGTAGCTGTTACATCCTCTTAGATCCTCTGTTTAAGTTGCTTCTGTAAGTTCCCTCTACTCTTTCTCCCCACCAAGTGAGCTGGGCTACTACAGTGTTTGCAAACCCAGCTCACTTAAATTGAAACTGGAAAAGGGTACTTGTAGAAGTTACTTTTGAGTTATATTCCTGGCAGGAGAAAAGCTACAATTAGGTCAGGATGTAGTACCTTTGAGTTGTTAAACCGTGCGCAGCTTATTGGTCTCAAGAGTTTGGCAGCAGGTGAGAAGAATTCTTAAAATACAGTTCTGGAGTTCATAGCAGGACTAGGGTGATGTCAGGTACCTACTGTCAGGCCTAGTTCTGAGCTAAGTCTTGCATAGAAATTCTTTCTATTCAATTTTGCTATTTTTTACATAGCAGCAAAATGCTTTGGTGTGAAATGAAGGGCAGGATACAGGAATGTAATGAGAGATAACTAAAGCATAATGTTTTGCTGCTTGTGATGTTGTAAGTGAATATTGGTATTGGAAGAAACTGCAGTAAGTTTGAGGAGAACATGTAAAATCTTTGTTGACGTTGATCTTAATGGGCGTTTAAATTCAGCCTTGAGGAACAGGGAGGAAGAAGAGAGGCGAATGGCTTATCCAGAGGGGTGTATAAAGCTAAAAGTAAGATTGCGAAAAGAAGAAATTATAGAATACACTTTCAGAATAGTAATTTTTACCAGTTTGGGTTTAATTTCCTGTACTTGTTGCTAGCCACATTGAGAAGTGAAAGCTGTAGTAATATATAAAAAGCACAGTTGAAGTAAAAGGTTTGGTAGTTGTGTGGTGTTCCTCGGTCAGCTGGTGTTCTGGCACACTAGTACATGTCTGCTTGAACTAAACAGGAGAAAGTTAAACATGGCCTTTGCTGGAAATAAAGCTGACCATAAGAGGAAAATGTGAAAATTAGGTGCTGTTCTGAATTGCTTCAAATGGAGTATCTGAATCTTTAAATGAATGAACAGGGACTGATGCATTTCAGGTATCTCCTTTTAAGATAATCTGTAAGCATCCTCTGGTAAAACCCTAGAAATGCAGTTATGAAATTGATGAAAACAGGTTTTTATTCACAATACAAACAGTCTGAAAGATTGGAAAAGAAGAATGCTTAAAAAGATTATAGTATAGTTTTGAACAACGAATGTTTCTTATATTCAAGGCTTAAAATGTTTGTTGGCAAGGTGTCAAAGCTGATGCCTCCATAAATCAGTGACAGAAGGCAAGATGAACTTACTTAACTCCACATGTTAATGGGTATAATGTGGTTTTGGTGACATTCAGGTGCATTCAGTATGCTATTTAGTATACTGTCCCGTAATAAACTGAGAGTCTGAGGGACTGCATTTCAGAAGGTGCAGATGGCAACGTCTTCAACTGCAAGATTTAGCAACTGTATTTGTATTTGTGTACTTTGCTTGGCCTGGGGTTAACATGATGTTGTGCCTCTTTTCTTTTTGTAGGCTAGCTTCTCTGAAAGACCAAATGGCCCCACGTCTGACTTCAGTCCAAGTGTAGGCTCATTCGGTATGTGAAAGGCACTTTTGATTTTGCTGACATTTGGGAGAGTTGGTCCCTTGAACAGTTTAGGAGATTAAAGAAAACTACAGTATTATCATTGTGGTATTTTCGTGTGTCCCCCATGGAGTAAGCAATGTCAAAATACACTGGTAACATAACAAGTAAACTTTCTTTTTGACCCTTAACCCTTCTTTATTTACTGCAGTTATGAACACAGCATATAATTTCTAATGAGAGTCAATAGGTATTACCTCACAAGCATTACAAGCTGTGCTAAACATGGACAGCATTGAAAATAAATGTTATATGCAATGTTGAGCAGTTCTAGCGAGGTCCTGTCTGACAGTTGTGTTGAAAATAAGAGGTCAGCTGAAGTTGTTGAACAGGGACTTTGATCCATTTAAAAAAAAAAAAACAACAAAAACCACAAGACAAAACACTAATGTTTGGTATCAAGTTTCCGTAAAGCACTCTTGGGTTAATGAAGATGATGCCTTTATAAACTTGAACAGAAGTTTTAGAAACAGAAGTTAGAAGAAGTTGAGATACAGAAGATAGAAGCTTTAAATATGCCAAGCCAGGGTTGCTGCTGAAGGTTGTTTGCCCCAGGCTTTCCTTTGTGTGACTCTACATTAGTCAGATCAGGGAACAATCTGGCAATTGGGGTATTCTCTCTGTAGCCTCTGAACTTAGCCTCAAGTCTTAAAGACCATTCCTATTTTAACTTTAGTGAAATTCAGTCTGAGGTGAAAATTATGAGCTTATATCATTTAGTTGGTCTAGCCACAGAAGAACAATCTAAACCTTATTTTAACAAATAGTGGTTAGCACAGATTATGTTGATACCATAGAATCAGAGCCCTGGTTGGAAAGGATCTTGAAGGATCATCTGGTCCAACCTTTCCCGGTAAAGTAAGCCTAGATGAGATTATCTAGCACCCTGTCCAATCCCATCTTGAAAATCTCCAGTGATGGGGACTCCACCATGCCGCTGGGGAGGTTATTCCAGTGAATGATTGTTCTCCCTATAAAAGATTTTTTTCTTCTATTGAGATGAAGCCTTTCCTGGTGCAACTTGTACCTGTTGTCCTTTGTCTTCTCTGTGTGTCTCTTTGTGAAGACAGAGCCCCTGTCCTCTTTGTAGCCATCCTTGAAGTACTGGAATACTGTCATGAAGTCCTTCCTGAGCCTTCTCTTCTCCAGTGAGAAAAGACCTAACTCCCTCAGTCTTTAATCATAGGGCAGGTTCTCCATGTGTTTATCACTGCTCATGTGTTTATGAGCAGTTAGAACACAGCAGTCTCTCCTGCCTTTTACTGCATAGCTGAAAGGCAGACTTAATTTCTCCAATTTCTTGTCCCTAAGATTTTGGGAAATTGGGAAGGGCAGGAACAACGTATCATTTGTGCTACTTTGATTCTTCTGAATTTGGACGGTTACAGGAAGTAGAAAATTGGGAGGACAGGCTTTGCATTCATCCTAGAAAAGCAGAATGTTTTATGAGGTCTTCAGGTTGCTAGCTTCAGTAAGGGTTTGACACTGAACAAATGGGAAGGGCAGTGCTTGTGAAGAGAACTTGAATTGCAAGTTAGGTGGAAGTGAGTGAGTGTTGGATTATCATGTTTTGTTTGTTCCAGCTCGCTCTTTCTGACTAGCTGTCAGCTCTGCCTGCTGACTTTTCCATCACATACCACAAAAACAAGTAAGTATTCGCTCATTTGTGCCTCTTGCACTGAACTCATGTCAGGGAGGGCTTTTCCTGCTGAAGGTCTTGCTTACACTGTCATCATTAACCATTTATTCCTTCCTGAGTTGGGCATGTTGTGGTACTTTAGATCAGTGTGAGCAATTTCAGAGTGTCTGTTTAGGCTTAACACAATCTTTCTGGTTCTTCTTAGCTGATAGGGCACTCTACTGATGTTCTTAAGCATAGTTAATAATACTGAGATTGCTTATTTTTGCTAGACGTGAGCAAACCTTACTTGCTGTTTAAATAAGGACTTAAAGAGCTAAAGCTGTTTGGACAGTCCAGATGTGAGGCGCTCAGTTCATAAGATTATGGATCTTGTCTTGACCTTGTTTAAAAGGGTGTATCGGTATCAGGGATTCCTTCCCTACAACATGATGGGAAGAGGGGTCCTTTTATTTTCTTTTTCTTTTTTCAGAAAAGGCTGCATGGGCCTTATTTCTTCTTTTCTCTTGCAAAAATTCTAATTTATGAATAGATTATACTTCAGGTGAATTTTAAATTGAGCTCTCATGAGCTACTCTCTTGTATGCAATACATTTCAAGGCTCTGTATAGTTTATAACTATGTTGTTAGTGATAATAGTTGGCTTATTTGACACTAAGTAGCATGAGTAGAGTTAGTGTATGCAGGTTAAACTTTAAGTTTGATTTTTTTTTTTTACCCTTGAAAAAATACCTATGCTTGAAAAAATATCTACANAGTTGCTGCTATCAACATTATTCTCATCCTAAATCCAAAACACAGCGCTATACCAGCTAGTAGGAGGTAAATTAACTCTATCCCAGCTGANAGAAAAGGCTGCATGGGCCTTATTTCTTCTTTTCTCTTGCAAAAATTCTAATTTATGAATAGATTATACTTCAGGTGAATTTTAAATTGAGCTCTCATGAGCTACTCTCTTGTATGCAATACATTTCAAGGCTCTGTATAGTTTATAACTATGTTGTTAGTGATAATAGTTGGCTTATTTGACACTAAGTAGCATGAGTAGAGTTAGTGTATGCAGGTTAAACTTTAAGTTTGATTTTTTTTTTTTACCCTTGAAAAAATACCTATGCTTGAAAAAATATCTACAGTACTCCTGTAAATCCTTGTAGGGAGAATAAGCTAAAAGTAATATCGCATAATGTAAATTATTTTTTTATAAAGCTTTACTTTGACTTAAACAAGTGAATTCATTCTTTATGTTGCTTCTTCATGAAAATAAAACTTTCTTTACAAGCTGACTATTCTGAATTTTCAGTTCTGAAGGAACTTTTTTCTTTCCTGTTTCATACTCCTTTTGTTGTTAAAAAAACCCCAAACCCCATGTTGTGGTTTAACCCNCACAATAACACCCAAACAAAAACCAATTAAAAGTCTTCCTAAAATTACATTTATTTAGTATGTACAAGATTTGGGGGTGGATGTTTCTGGGATGGATTAAAATCAGGATTTTAAATTCCCACGTAGTGTAGAAAAAATCTATGCGAATGCATAGGATGAGGAAATCTGCAGATCTATCAGCTATTTAATTCCAGTGAATTGGAAACAAGGATTCATTCTAGTCCCCTTAATCTATCAAATATTGCTTGAGAGTTAGGAAATTTAGTGTGGCAAACAATACAGTGATGAATTAAACACTAGCATTTGGTACTTCCAGACTCCCTATAATACCAGTTAGCTTGCAAACCTATATATACGCGAGTTGCATGAATAATTCACATAGTAAGTATATGACAATTGCGAAAGTTGATATACTTTTACCAGTCTTAATGGGTTGGCTGGCAAGTAACAGTGCAGTCTACAGCTGATTTGGTGTAAGTGCTACGAATAGCAGATTTGACTAAAGAATGATTATTGGTTCTATCCTGTTCTCTGTCTATAAATCTGTGGTTTTGTCTAGCCTCTTTCATTAGTAGAGGCAGTAAATACGGGGGGCAGCATGGTGAAGGAACTTATTAAAGCAGATGCTTTACTGATCAAGTATTTTGTTGGCACATGATGTCCTTTCCAAAAACTTTGAATATTCAGTTAATTTAGTGTGCTTAAGGTGTGGAAAGAGGAGCGATGGAATAAGAGTGGGTTAGGACGGCAAGTAAAGGGAAGAGAGTTCTCACCCCTTTAAAGGCAAATAGGCTTGGTCAATAGAATCTAATCTATTGTGGTAAACTGTAAAAATACTAATTTAAATAATTGGTAAGGTGTTTTTATTTGCTCTTTGTTACATGTTGCATATCAATATCAGAATATTTTATACTGGCTTTGCCACAAACTACTCACTTTAATCTTACAAGTGAGCAAGAACTTCAAATGTTGTTCAGGATGTGAAAGCAGCAGTTTAACACTTTGTTTAGTCTTGTATGAGCAAAGTTTCCTAATTGAGTGACTTCATAATGTACCAAATGTCATCTGTTGTCTCTTTTCCTTTATGACGAGCTCTTGTATATGGGTGATCTTTAACAAATCTGTTTGTCTTGTTGTGGAATGTGCTAGAGCCTAGTTTTTTTTAAGGGGTAGCTATATCATTATGGTAAGCCCTTTTAACTTGGAAGGAAAACGGCAACAATCAGTTCTGTGACATGCCATATACATGCATGTCATGGAATTTTGTAGGCTCCATGTTTTGATTTCAGATTTCATATCTTTATGATGGTTGCTGAGGTACCCTGATCTTGAGTTTGATATTGCAGAATAGGGAATTTTATTTTTGTAGCATCAGTCAGGTTGAAAGGCAGCTCTGCATATTGGCTGGTCCAAATCCTTGTGTAGAGTAGGGTCAGCTATAGCAGGTTGCTGAGAACCTTGTGCAGCTGAGTTTTGAATTTCTCCAGGGCTGGAGCTCTCTGGGCAATTTGCCTGGTATTTAACCACCCTCAGAGTAAAAAGATTTTCCTCATGTTAAAATGGAATTTCCTGTATTTCAATTTGTGCCCACTGCCTCTTGACTTCTTGCTGGATATCAGTGAAAAGAATCTGACTGTCATTTTTACTCCTGTTAAGATGCAAGATCCTTTGAGCTTTCTTGTTTCCAGGCACAGCAGTTTCAGCTCTGAGCCACTCTGTATGACAGATGCATCAGTCTTTTCATTATCTTTGTGGTCCTTTGCAGGACTCGCTCCAGTATGTCAGTGTCTGTTTTGTACTGGACAGCCTAGAACTGGATGCAGTACTCTACATACGGCATCATCAGTGGGGAAGGACCACTTGCCCTCACCTGCTGGCAATGTTCTTCCTAATGTAGCCTGGAAGGCTTTACTGCAAGGGCACTTCGCTGGCTTATGTTCAATTTGCTATCCCCCACAGCCCTCAAGTTTTTCTCTGCAAAGATGCTTTCCAGCTGGTTGGCCCCAGTGTGTACTGGTGCCTGGAGTTATTCCTGCCCAGGTGCAGGATTTTGCATTTCCCTTTCAGCTTGGAGTTTCTTGCCTGCCCATGTCTCTAGCATGCTTTGAGTTTCCTCTCAGTGAAACAGATGTGTGTTATATCCCAGTTTTGTTTGTCTGCTAACTTGCTGAGGGTGCATTCTGTGACATCATCTGGGTCATGAATGAAGATGATAAACTGTGTTGGCCCCAGTATCTATCACTGTATCAATCAGTATCAATCATGATCACTTTGCTAGTGAGTGTCCTCCAGCTGGAGTTTGTGCTGCTGATCACAACCCTTGGAGCCCAGTGGTTCAGCCTACTTCGAGTCCTCCTCGCTGTCTGGTTATGTAGGCTGTACTTCATTGGTTTGTATGGATTATGGAAGACAGTCTCAAAAGCCTTTTTTCTTGTTGTTTTCCAGGTGCTGTTGAAAGACCTAACAGAAGTCAGCATATGCAGGATCATTTTGGAGGATATTCTAGGGGTAGAGGTAGGATTGCATGGTTAAAACTTGTAGTTTTGGGGGTGATTAAGCCTTCCTTTTGGACAAAACATGTAGAACGGAGGACCTTGTAACTGGTGTCCAAATAGATTTTGGAAACTCAAATTTTACTGAGTTGATAGCAGTACTGTTGCTGAGTGGTGCTATTCCTTATGGAAAATATTAGTTATACCTGTCCTAAGCTTTGTAATTTTAATTCCTTCTCTTTGTCTTATAAAAGGACATCTTCGTCATGTGGTGCATGTGGTGGTTTTTTGTTGAGTGGGAGGTAGGCTGCAGACCTGAGGTCCCTTTCAGCCTGAATGATTCTGTAATTTTACTGTTGAGTTTTAAAAAAAAACCAAACTGAAACAACACCTCCCCACCCCCACGCCACAAGTCTACCCTGAAGTCAAAGATAGCTTTGAATGTTAATTCTTTTTTCTAATTATAGATACGGATGAATGCCTGAACAGACAGTGTCAACTAGTGAGTAGGTCTGGTAGTGGAAGGAATTTTGCAAACAGAGGTAGTTTTCTGGATTGTCTGTAACTAGGTGTATGCGATTCAGGTAGTCAGTTTTGTTGTATCAGAGCCAAATGAGTATTTATGACTTGGAGAGTAATACCAGTCCTTATTTTTGCATAACGTAGGCACTCAGTGTCACCCCTTAGTTTTGACTGCACAGTATAAAATACCCCACCATATTTGCCAGAAGGCAGGACTGCATTTAAAATCAATGTTTTGTTTACCTCTTGCTTTGAGTCCATTCTTCCTGGAGAAGGGTATTTTTCTGATCATTTTGTTGAGTCATAATGTAGTATGAAAGGCAGCTAACTGTTAGTGTTCACAGATATGTCATGTGAGGGAGTATGCTAGTGCTCTTCTGTGGAAGACCTTGAAAGCTTCCTTTCTTTAGTATCCATAAAGCAATATTTAATCCCTGTCCTCTTCCTGCTTAAAATGGCTATCATGTAGCATCTGTATAGATAGTTTTGTGGCTGTAAGTGGGACTAGTTATGAAAAAAGGAAGATGAAAACTCTAGTCCTGGTTTGGGCATGTTTAGCAAAAGTTCCGACCTGCAGAACAGCTGTGGACCCCTTGAAGTTATGTTTATTCTTTGAAAAAATTCTACATCATTTCTGCATCTCTTGAATTGATGCCCGTTATGGTTGGGGAATGCTAGGCTTGTTTGACCAAGCAGGCAGCAACACTTTGGTGGTGCTCTGGAATGACAACGAACAGTTCCGCTGTAAACTCTCCACCGGTTGTGAAGTAACTCACAAGCTTTATTTAAGGTCTGTAGTATTCACAGGTATTTATATTTAGACTGTCTTTTGTGTGTGAGCCTTTAAAATGTGATTATTGTTTTCTTTTTTAATTTGGAAAAACTCAAATGACATGAACTGGTGTGCCCCAAACATGGGTGGGGAAGAAGCTATAGATGCTGCGGTAGGCGAACTTCTTGGTCTCATTTAGCAGAAGATGCTCTTTGTCATTGCGAGGTCATAGAACAGGTGTTCAGTTGAAGAATAAAGACTAAGGAGTAAATGATGCTAAAACTTGACTGCTTGGATCTCAGACAACACCTAAACTGTCCTATCTAAAATGATGTATACCTTGTTTATGTATGTGGCTGTTTACTTCCTCTCCTGCCCTGTCAGGAGGGTGACTAGGGAAGGGGTTTAGAAATAAAAATATACTAAATACTTGGCACTACCTGTCCCAAGCAACTGAATAAGCAATTCCGAGTAATAAAAAAATAGAAATTGGTGTATGTGAAAGGCAGGTTTTCAAAGCCTTGCTCTGTAGGGGGCAGCAACTGCAATACTACCTCACTCTACAGTACTGGTTATGAAAACTGAGACAAATGCTGTCAGTTGTTTTGTGACTGAAGCAGAGGACTGAACTGATCAGCATCACAACCAAAGAGTTCAAAGTTAGTAGCTTTTATAGCGTATATGTGTGTAAAGGTAAATACTTCAAGACTTAATACTTGTATTGTTTCCTGCAAGAAGTAAATCTACAAGGGAGCAGTAGATTATTCTTACCTTCCTATTTCTTGGCAAAAATATTTCTTCTCTTTATTTTTTCACATGTTTAGGCAAATTGCTTAGTTTTATTGTATAATCTATTGTAAAATATATGAATTTATAAAATAAGGACTGTGAGGAATAATTGCCAAATAAAAGGCACTTGGATCTGCACATGCGGAATTGGGCAAACTAAGTAGTAATGTGTTATGCTGTACTGCAGGTTTTCAAGAAAGGAATGTTGTAGAAGATTCACGAAATAGAGGTTTTAGAGGATTTCCTGGTGGCTTTGGACAAAGTGGGAGTAAGTTTTTTTTTGTATTGACTGGCTTCTGTGGGAACAACATACTTTTGGTCATTCTTTCTGGGTTTACTTGCTTTCTGAGAACTGCAAGTGTAAAGGTGAAAGCTATGAAATAGCTTCTGTTCTTCCACTGTGTTGTGGAGCATGGATGGCATCTTTGAAAAGTGGTGTCACTGAGAGTAATACAGCGTAGGTTGGAGTTACAGGGAATCTGTTGGGGCTGTTGCATTGTAGACTTTTTGGAGTAAATAGTATTAGCTTTAAGCATAGTACTACATTATAGTAATTTTAGACACTACATCCACTACACTGTGCATTACTTNACTACACTGTGCATTACTTACAGGTTGTAAAGATGAGCAAAGAGACAGACGTCAATCTGGCGTTTTTCTTGGCTCTAGAGGAAGAGGAGCATTTGGAGGTCGTGCAGGTGAGACTTCTTAGTATGGTGGTGAACCTTTCAGATTTCCTCATTGCTGATTTGTGGCAATGCAATACCTTCTTAGCTTTGCTAAGTGCTGTCACTGTGATGAATCCTGAATTAAGAACCTTATGCAAATGTTAGATAGCTTGCTTGCATGCCCCCACAAGACATGTTTGTAACTGGTATAAATTTTAGTAATTAGATTTTC
>VZTL01026307.1:0-56688 GCA_013400535.1 Scopus umbretta
AGGTTTGCCCTCTAGAAATCCAATGTAGCAATTCTGCTGGCCCTGCTCCTTGCTTCTCCCAGAACCAAAAACTGTAATTTCATGATCGCTGTGCCCACCAAGAGAGCCTCCAACCACCACATCACCTACAAGTTCTTCTCTGTTCACAAAGAACAGGTCCAGTGTGGCACCTTCCCTAGTTGGCTTACTCATTAGCCGTGTCAGGAAGTTGTCTTCCACACACTCCAGGAACCTCCTAGACTGTTTCTTCTCTGCTATATTGTATTTCCAGCAGACAACTGGTAAGTGGAAGTCTCCCATGAGAACAAGGGCTAGTGATTGTGAGACTTCTCCCAGCTGCTTATAGAATATTTTGTCTGCCTCTTCATCCTGGCTGTGTGGTCTATAACAGACTCCCACCATGATATCTTCCTTGTTGGCCTTCTGCCTGATTCTTACCCATGAACACTTGACTCTTTCCTCACCATCATCAAGCTCTAGACAGTCAAAACACTTTCTAACATACAGGAGTACCCCACAGTCTTCGTATATGAAGATTTCAAGAGCAAACCAACAGTGCAGATTAATTCAGTGTTAAAGTGAATGGAGGTAGAGAAATATAAAAATGGGAGACTGATGTGAAAATAAATTCTAGAGAGGTACTGATTCCTATAGGCTCAAACAGCCCCTGCTTACAATCGTGTTTTTAAAACAGTAGCTGTTTGAGTCTAATATGCTGTGAAGAACAATTAAGAAAACAAAACTAACCAGAACCTTTGAGAGTCTCCTTTCCTCTGCTACCCTCATAATGCTGTCTTTGTTGTGTCCCAAGAGTAATTTCTCATGCAGACTATATATTTCTTTTTACCATTAATATAGCTTTCCACAGAACTTAGCAGAGGTCAGTCAACTTTGATCAAAAAGGGGTTGGTCATGGTCATTACATCCTAATTTGCCACAGCATGGCCTTCTCTTTTAACAAGACTCACCTCTAGGGATGCGGCATGTCTGCAAGGCTTGTTGTTGGGAAAATTGAGAAATGTGAAAAAGTTTTGGTCTGATAAAATAGTCATGGAACAGGGGCCTGGACTACTACTAGAGAAGCAGACTTAACAGAAGGTCTCAGTTACTCTGTAAAAGAGAGGTCAATGTTTCCTCCTTACTCAAACTGCCCATGCTCCTCCATGCTCCCATCCCTGTCCTAGTTCACTGTATTCATGCACTTACCTGAAATAGTATGGCTGAATAGGCAATCAGCTCCTCCCAAGCACCCTCAGAAAATACAAGGACACACATACGAGGCTAACAGTGTGGCAACAGACTGCAACTTCTCATCCTTCCCCACAGCAGCTCATGAGATTATCCTGACAGTTTGGACTGGTCCTCAGTGCTGCTGGAGTAGAAATTAAGTCCAATGAATTCACTACCACTATTTGCATACTTAAGTCTTAATTCAACCCAAGTATGGAAATTCTGACACCGGGGTCACTTGAATTAATGCTGGTGACTATTCAAGTCTCGAATCTCCTGTCTTAATTCAATCTGAGATGAAACCCACCAAAGTCAATTGGAATCAAAAGATTTGGTATTGGGACCTAACATAATTAAACAGTAAGTTGTATCAACATGCTTTTCCTCCATATACATTTTGTTAAACATAATTATGATCATGGCGGATCTTTACTAATGCTTGAAACTGGCCCAACAGAAGTATTTTTAGTCATTTTTATGGCTATGTAGATAAGATTGAACCTTTAGTGTTTCAAAAACGCAGTGTTTATTTGTTGCTCATAAGTAATTCATGGATCCAACAATATTCAACAAAACTTCTTCATTTTTAACAGATTTCTCAATGAGCATCATTTTACAGAAAACCACCAACAAATAAATATATGAAAGCAATTGCTTTTGACGTCACAATGGTTAAACACATTAAATAATTCATTAAATTGTGCTTTACATCAATGAAAATCCTTAGGTCTACAAACTATCTTGTAAATAGGAATAAAAGTAGATATGGTTACTCACAATACAATCTCTTAGTAGCCGAGTTCACACACATTATTGCACATAAACAGAAGGAAAATTCCTAAAGAATAAAGTAATTTACAGCCTATTAAATTACCTTTTCATCTTAAATATGGCAACTGATGGGAACTCTTGATTAGTTTTTTTTTCCAACTCCAACGTTTATTTGAAATCACAGAGCTAGTGATATGGCCAAGAAGAAAGCCAAAGACATTGCACGCTATGGAACCTACTTCCCTCCACAAAATATCAAAAAAGAAAGTATTACAAGAACCAAACTAAAAGAAGTGTTTCAGTGTAAAGTGGGTACCTTTTCCGAGTATGCTTTTGCCACATGTAGGGACAATACAGCAATCTGCTCCAGCAGATTTTATTGTGATTGTTCATCTTGTACAGGTTAGTCTCCACCAGCCTGGAAAAAAGATACTCCTTATCCCAGACCAAAAAAGAATAATTTCACATATATCAGGGGAACAGCAATGGAGGGGGGGAAAAAGTGTCAGTGAGATAAGTTTTATAACATCAGTGCTCATAACTGATACAAAGTGGGAAAGAAGAACCCAGTAGTGCAGAAGGAAGCATGTGTTGTTAACAAGGCGGCAAACTTGAGAAACCTCCTGGTTTAGTAGTGGATGTCAAATCTGAAACACCTCCAAATGCAAAGGTGATGTGACCTGCCATTTCATTTGTTTGAATGGATATGCTGCAGTTAGGAATTTTGGTTCTGGATCTGACTGCCATCACTTTTTTGTTCTGTACTTCTGTTTTTAGTGAACTGCAAATAACTACCGCGTATTGGGTAGAAGCCCTAGGAAGGCTATCGCAGCCTTGTTATTAACACAACTGCAGTGAAGAATACCCAGCATCAGAAATGGTGTTTTTTTTCTTTCCCCATGGTGAAAAAGTGTTTTATCGTTAGCACTGATGTGTGGGGAAGAGAGGACAAATTTTCATTCCTTAATAAAGTATGGCCCATAGGCAATAGGCTGAGTTCTTGGACTAGACACTGAATTACCAGGAACAAGTTTTAATGACACAGCATGTCTCTCCGTCTGCCCCAAGCCTACAATGAATTATAACTGGAAAAGGCAGCCAGTGCTGAGGATGTGATGGGAGAGATTAGCAAGTACATCTCCATTACAAAAGAATGAGATTGTTTCAGCACCACAGTAGCAGAAGCCAAATTGCCTTGTTTAAGCAACAAAATAATGCCAGGAAGATGGACAGAAATCCTATAGCATTTTTGCTCAAGAAGGTTTTGAAAGAAACACGCTGCGCTCCAATCTTGTACGAGCCAGTGTAATTACAGTGAAGTCCATGCTGTCAGAGCAATGAAAACCTGGAGTAACGGAGATATGAACCAGGGCCTTTATTTTGCTTTTGTGTTACATTATTTCGGGCGCAGTGCCCAAGAGGAAAAATGCTGCAAGCCTGTGTCTTAGAAGTCAGCCTGAAAGTATTTCCAGACTGCTTTCTTTTTTATGTGCCAGGAAATTCTGCGAAGAAAAACAGTATTGCTGGCACAGTGAATTTGCTGGATCTGCTGCGGGAGCTGGGGAAGGAGGTGCCGGATCCTTCAGTCCCAGGGGCTCTGGGCAAGATCTCAGCTGCTGGCTGCCCCCCCCCACAACTACTCCTGCACAACCAGGGCTATCTCCTATACAGGCTCCAGGGAGAAAAACCCAACAAACCAACTCCAGTTTTAACTAAATCCCAAGCGTTAAGGCAAATCCCGTTAACATAGACGTTACAGCACATTAGCAGCTCTTCAGGACCCTAATCTTGTCTCCTGGGAAATGACTGACGAAAAGGTTAGGCATGGCATTAAGGTATTGCCACGCTATTAAAGCTAATGTAAACCGTCCAAGGACTGCTTCGATTTTCCTCATTAGGCTTTGTTTTGTGTCAGGCAGAAGGAATAGTCTGGAGAATGGTTGGTGTGCTTAGACAGCTGAAACTGATACTTACAGTCACTGGTGAGGCTGCAGGGAACAATTTCTGCGCTCTCTCTCCTCTCCTCTTTTCTTTTTTTTTTTCCTCTCCTCTCTCTCTTTTCTCTCCTCTCTCTTTTTTACCCTGAAAAGATAACACTGCATCTTCTAAACGAAAAACGAGGCCCCCATTGCAGTGAGTGGTGCAGAGAGGTGGCCTGCTGGGGCAAGAGGCAGGGATGCAAGGAAAGGGACCCTTTTTTCGTGCTTAGGAGCAAAAAGAAGGGATGCTTTACAACCAAAGGTGGGGTGGGACTGATTCTACTTCCTTGCTTATCTTCCTCCTTAATGTGAATTGGGCCTTGCGTCTTTCCTCCAATGTGGCTGGCTCCTCTCCTACGTGGCCCTGCTCCTGCCAAGCCCCCCTGTCCTGCCTGCCAGCCCTGCTTCTCCTGCACACCCCGCACCACTGCCCACCCCACCTCTGCCTCTGCTTGGGTGTTCTTTGGGGCTCCCTCATCACCCACAGCCCCCTGTGCTCACAGAAACAAGGAGCGCACCTGCAAATCCTGGACATGGCATATGGGGTGCCAAAGGCATCCTTCCTCTGTCTTGCTGGTGCAGCAATGGGCCTAAGAATGGGGAGATGCAGCAGCTCCCCATCATCCCTGCATCACCAGCTGGAAAGCTCCTTACCTCCACAGGGCTGGGGCCAGCTCAGCCTGAAGCCCTGTTGCCAGCGGGTAAGATGGCAGCTCACTGCAAATTACCTGCACTGCGCTAAAGGTGCAATAATACCAGTCAGGCTTAGCTCTTCATGGCCTCACCATCCTGCAGCCATGCAGAGTGAGCTTCAGTCCCAGACTGTAAACATTTCAATTTAAATCTCTGAAGGTAGGTGTCCATATGCAAGTGAGGTGTCTGAGCACCTCTTCCAGGTGATGAGGATCCAAGTGGTACCATCCAGGGAGTCTAGAGAGCTCCTCACTCTTCTCTAAGGTAGACATGCCATGCTTGGGCAGAAGAATAATGATCTGCAGTCCTGTGTTCTCCCTTCTGAACATGGAGGTGGGAGGAGATGTGCGTGATCCACCAGTGGAACAGGTATTACAGGCCAAAAAACACCACTACTCACCCCAGCAGTACCACATTGACAATCAGGTGTAAAGCAGCATATTGCTAATAAACTACATTGATAATGAGGCATCATCCTGGTAGCTCTCTTCACTTCTTAATAGCCACTATGATATTCCATGTTTAATGTATTATTGTATGCATTAACTTTCAACAGAATCATTAGATCATATTTTTGATATTGTGCATAGGTAAGCAGCAATAGCATTTTTGGAAGAAAAGAAGATACAGCATGCACTAAAAAAAAAGACTTTGAAATGAAGGGACATATTTTCAAATTCAGCCTCTTTTTTTTTTTTTTTTTTTACTGACTGGATAAAAACCTTGAATTTTGAAAATAAATGAGAAATGTGCATCCACATCAGGTACTCTGGTATTTCTAATTAGCAAATCTGTAAGGTAAAAGCCATTCATGCATGCAATAATATACTTTCAGCATCTTGATTTAGCAGCCACGTTGAGGCACTTAGAGAAATTTCCTCCTAATGCTTTACATTTATGCTAGAAGAAGGAAAAAAACTCTCTCAAAAGATCTATGGTGCACAGGACCCTCTTTTTAAAATGTCACTACTATGAATGCAACAACATAAAATCTTGGAATAAATAGATGCAGTTTAGCCACAAGAATGTAACATGTGGAGGAAGAACCCATTGAATCTTTTTCTAGACAAGGAAGAAAAACAGATACAGATCTCTCATCATGAAAACAATAAATTTACAAAGAATCTTCATACAGAGTAATAAATATCAAGACTTTCCACATATCCATGATGTATCCTATAAAAATGAAATCTGATTTTTTTTCTAGCCACTACCATAGTTAAAGAGAAAACCAATTTAAATTGTATTCACTTGGCATCAATGTATTTTAACAGACAATATCATAAACCTGCCTACCTTCACAGACAATATATCTCCAGGCTTTTACAGCAAATCTGGAAAATGTCACTCTAATATTTAAGCTTTTCCTGCTCTCTCTTTCCTCTTCCCTGTAGTTCGCTTGGTCTCTCTTCACCTTTTGTGAATGCGAAGGCTGATTTCATTGCCTCCAGCCAGATAATCTCCGCAACATGTGCCCAGCTGCCACGTGGACCTCATTTCTCAAGGCTTTCTCTTTGCCACATGCACTCAGAAAGACGGCTGTTACCTGCCTGGGCTCGATATTCTCAACATCCGCAGAGAACTAAGCTAACCCCCTCATCACTTCAGTTGTAAATCATCTCTGATTGCTGGCTAACAGAACAGAACAAGCGATGCCCCAATCCCACATTTCCTAAGTCTTTTTTAATCACCCCAGCAAATTCTTCCCTTAATCAAAACACAGCATGTAGAAGTTTGAAGGGCAATATGCTTTCCTCCATTTCATTCACTACACACTACAGTTGCAAAGGACGGTATGAAATAAACCAGCTCTCATGTCACAGAGGAACCAAAATAGATTTTTTTTTTCAAGTTTTCATTCATGTCTGCACAAGTTTTGGTAGCTCAGAATGTATAGGGTACATCTATTAACGCTCTCTCTTCAACCCTTCCTCATAGCTCAAGGTTTTGAATGAAGTCTTTTTGGACAGGAATCTATTCTACTGCCATTTAATAACACTAATTAATGCCTACTGAGAAAAAAATAAATTTTCCTCACTGGCAGAAACCAAGAAAAATGGAGGCAAGGAGGGGTAGTTGTCAGATGCGGCCTCATTTACCAAAGTGGTAGGTCTACCTTAGCTAATTCCCAGGTAGCCAAGTTGCACAAACTCTCTGATCCTCTCATTGGTTAGTTAAGATGGAGGAGCATCACCACCTTGCGACCTGACTATTATAATCTTCAGTAATGGTTACTTCTGCTGCCTCTTCCCTTGGCCACTGGTGAGCTCTCTGCTCCCGCAGCAGCCGCCGCTCCTCTCGCCTCTTTAGCCGGTTCTTCTGATGCTCCTCTTGCTTGGAGTACTGGAAGCGCTGCAGGAACAGGTCCTTCGCATATTCATAAAGCTGCACATCCAAGAAATTCAGCTCCTCTATCCGTTGCCGCACATCCTCACCAATATCCACATTGGAGGCCCGCGTAACGTTGAATTGGGTGAACGGGGAAATGAATTTCAGGTTGAATGTCCTCTCAAAGAGATACTGTGTTTTCCTCTGAAATTCTGTGAGCCCAAAGAAGGCCATATTTTTCAGATTGTTCTTGGCGCTTTGGAGAAGAATCATATTTCTTTCACTCTCATTCATAAAAGTCAAGTTGTAGCATCCCACCAGGCTGAGGTCTGCCAGCATGCGCACCTGGCGGTTGTTGGCCAAATTGTAGCTACAATCCATGAATTCCTGTAAACTGACTCCAGACCAGTCATCTCCTTCGTAACAGGTAGGCAGCTCGTCTGGCGTTGGGGTTCTTCCATCGCACATATGAAGAGAAGTTTTCCATGTTGCACCCCTCTGGACATGCTTCCATTCACTCAAGTACCGTGACACCGGGTCCCTCAGCATTGTGATGTAATAGAAGTTCCTGAAACATATCATTAAACACAGTTTTAAGATTCAGTGGATTTTACTTTTATTCTCCATTAAAGCAATTACCAGCCACCGCAACCAACCCTTCACTTTTTTCAGTGTAATGTAGGCACTTAAAGTGACTGCTTCTGAAACAGCAAAAAGCTTAAAGCTTCATAAATACTGTGAATAAAATACCAGGTAAACTGGGAGAAAGAGAGAGAGATGAAAGGAAATAAGCAGTTATCAACGAAAAGGCATTACTTTGACCTATCAACTGTTCAGTGGTAGTTACTTTATGTAGAAGCCAATTAACTGAAGTTTACTCCCCTCTACTTTGAATTGCTAACCCTCAGTAATATCAGAAACAGTGGGAAAAGAGATTTATATAAACTTGCCACTTCTTTTCTGGACTGAGACATGCATTTCTCACAAGATGCAGAAGATGATAATCCATACAGCGCTTGGTCAGAATATGAAAGAAGCATGAGCAATTTCATGTGGATGCTGCAAGTGCTAAATATAACACCATGTGGAAGACTGGCATGAGCCACCTACTTAAGAAGAACCCTATTATTAAATGGGTTGGAGTGAAGATAATGAGAGACCCAAAATCCATTCATATGACTTAATTCACATGACAAGTGCTTGATTGAAATTAGTTATAATTGTGTAGTACAAAAGCATTTGTTGATATAAAGATTATCATTATCCAACCTCACCTGTCAAGAATACAAAAGAGACACCAAGAAATATTGATTTGAAATAGAGCAAATAACTGCAGAACTCACATTGTCAGTTCACCTTTCAGCTATTGCATTCAGTTTGTACATCTATTTATGGCAATCTGAAATGGACTGCAATTGGGTATGTGTCAAGCGGGCTTTCACAGATTGCGTTTTTTTACTGAGAAATGTATTATTCAATAACAACTCACCTGAATTACAGGACAATATCATAAAGACAAAGCAAAACCAAAATACTTATGATTTCTGTCAGCTAGAATAACCAGCAGAAGATTCACAACTAAAATTAACACACGGTCTGGTACAAAAATAGGCTCATGAGTTTGCATGACTCATCTGACTGCAAACAATACATTAATAAATCATGAGCCCTAAGATTTCTTAAGAAAATACTGATCTCAGTACTCTTCCTTGAGCCTAGAGAAGGATGAAGCAAGTAAGCAGGAAGCAAGCTTGCTGCAGACAAGTCACCCTGTGAACAAACCAACACTTTGTGAGGGCCATCTCATACAGGAGCTAACTTCAGTTAAATGAAAAGTCTCAAAACTCTTAGCAATCTAGAAGACAATTACACTTCTTTTTCAGGTATCACCCATTTTCTACCACTAAAGATTCCCTGTAGGTTTTCCATAAACCTCAGTTTTGTCATAAAAAATAGGTATTTCCCCGCATATGCCTAAAACGACAGATATTTTCCCCAGTACAGACAGAGCAAAATGAAACAGGGCTGAATGTCTTCTCCTTAGTCATTCTGAGTTCTCCACCTACAGGATCTATAATTTGTTTTCTGGAATAAGATTATGAGGCCAAACTATCGACTATGTTCTTCTCCAGGGTAATTTCTTGAACAATTATCTAATGAAAAAAGCTGTTTTCAAGAATTATTTCACAGCGGAAGGGTTACAGGTTGAAGGTTATAAACTAGGGAATGCCATGGATGTATTTTCATTATCACTTGCATTGGAAGCCATGATTTGTATTAGCATCAGATGATACTCTGAAGGATGAAATTTCCAAAATAATTTGGGGCTTGGGTTTTCTGGTTGCTGCTCACACATGATCAAACTGCACTTCAGCTGTTTTGATCCACTTCAGTTACGTACACAGCCCACATCAACAGTGATCCCAAGGATCACACAATCATTCATAGATAGATATTTCTAAAATACCTCTTCATTACTCCTGCAAAGTAGGAAGGACCAGAAATCCTCTTGTGTGCTCTGCAGTATAGTTTCACTGCAAAAAGCACTGTCTTACAGCTCTTCAAGCACAGTGTTCCCTTCTCAGATTGGATGCCCATCTCACCTTGCATGTATGAGGGCACATTAAGAATTGCTTTCTAACTAATGGCACAAAAAGTGGACACATTTCACTAATGTTGCACAGATAAAGCAGCCAAACTCTCAACCACCCATCAGCTCTGAGTGTTAGACACTGTTGTTGCAACATCCAGCAGGCATTGATAGGGTTGTGACAGAAACTGATTGAAGCTCCAAGGGAGCAGAAATGAAAAAAAAGTGGATGAAGTTTCAGAGGCCGTTGCCAACATCTACATCGACAGAGACTTGGCATTGGCTTAGTCCTTGTATTGCTGCCCCTCCCCTCTTTGGATAATTTTGGTTGTTGATATGTGGTAACAGATGGGTTTAAAAGTTGCTCTTGACAATTATTTATACCTCTAATAATAGTTCTGTCTTTCCTCACCCATCTCCAGCAGTCCCAGCCAGGCATGACTCAGAGCAACAACAATTAACAGAAATACCTCCTTTGCATCAATCATTTCCATTTCATCCCTGGATATGTAAATGTGTTTGATGTGCAATAAGCAGGAGTATGAAGCAAATGCAGGGAAATGAGAACAGCGTGTCTTTGTGTAACATCCGCACCTTCCCTCGTGCAGACCAGGTGAGAAAATTTTGCCAGTCTGTTGCTGCTCCTCCTTGTGACTACCTGACTTCTGCCTCTGTTTTCGCTATCCTGATTAATTTGCATCTGGTTTGCACCTCTTTCAGAGTGGTGCCTTCTTGTGTTACCAACCCAATGGCTTCTTCATCTGGCAGACAACCTTTAACAGCAGCCTGATAGACGTTTAGTTTCAAAGGCGCTAATAACTAAGAGTGCAGCCATCCCCGCCGCATTCACAGCTTACAACCTTCTGTTTAACCTGTTCGTGACTATCCATCACCCCTTTAACCAACCTGAGGTTGGAAGACCTTAAGATTTCTTCCACCTGATCGTGTCCAAATGAGACTTGTTACAAAGCTACGCAGAGGATTGGGGGATGCTGTGCAGCAGTCATGGCACAAATTTTCTTTCAGGGAAAAGGATGTCAAGTCTCTAGAATAATGATGTAAGTAAAAATACATAGGTCATGCATATTTGTTTCAGTTGGAAAATTATAAAAATTACTTTAGGAAATTGTTTTCAAATGTTGACATTTATGTATTAAATATAGCATTTCAGAGCTCTCAGTGCCTAATACACAGTGTGCAATCACACTAGGAATGGCTGAGGAGTCAGCTCATAAAAAAGACAAAAAGTAGTTCATAAAAATGTGAAACTGAGGATGGCCTTCAGTCTCCTTTATTCACTCTTCAGTAACAGAGTGTCAAGTCAGCTATCTACTGAACATGCCTGAGCCACTCTGAAGACAGATGTGCACTTGTTCTTGTCGGTGTAAATGACCTCTTGCGTCACCCATGCTCGTGCTTACGTGGCTGTGGTAAACTCCACAGCTGTCCACTGCAGGAAATACTCAGTAAAAAATTAAGTAATAACTTCTGTTACCCTGTTTGACAAAGCAAACTCATCACAGACTTACTGGCTTCATTTCAACGGACTCCCATCATCGATTACTCAAACTGCTGTCACAGACAGCCTCAGTGCTTAAAGGCTAGCCAAGCAGAATACGCTGGCACGTCAGTCAGAAGACGTTTTACACAAAACATTCCAAATTAATTAAAACCCATACAAATTATATCTCTATCAGCGTGTGCATACATGTGTGTGTGTGTAAAAATTTACATGGGAATGTGGCCATAAGCTGCAGTTGTCAATGAAAGAAAAATCACAGTAAATGCTTAGTGTGTATTTGCAAATGTATCTTGTGACTGTCTATATAAACACGTAGACACGTACGAACACTTTAGATTACATTTCAAACAATCCTTTTAACAACACCAGCCCACTAGTCACAACGTTAGCTCCTCCTGAAAGAAAACTTCACACAGCTTCCCCAGATTCAACAATCCCCCTTTGAGCATAATGTACTGAAATTAATGGGTTATTGAAGTCACCACTATTGGATGGTTGATTTTCTTGGACAGATGCTAAGCACCATGATGGTCAGGCTCAGTAATCCATGCAAGGTCCCAAACAAGCACCGCTGTGAAGTGTGGGCTGCACACTGGTCTTTACGCTAGAATTAAAAAGCACTTGGGAATTCAGAAGGCTCTCATCCCACTGGCATGAAATCCAGTCTCTTTATTAGAACAGCTAAAACGAGTTTCTACTTATAACCTAAGAACATGTATTTCTTTCACATTATAAGGTATTTTAATATAAATACTGTAATCTTACATTAATCCTTCAATAGTATTGCTCTGGTTTAGAAATTAATTTCAGAGAAGCAGACTCTGATGTTAGTGGGGGTGATCCCAAACCAGGGCATTTTGCCTCGACTATCACCATGGAACAGACGTCCCAGCTGAGGGAGATTTGCTAAATACGGGAAGGATCACCACACATCAAGAACAAAAACATCCTGTAGGCCCTCCTGGGGAAGAAGGATGAATGGCATCTTCTCTGTTGCTCCTGCTCTCATGTGGAGCAGCCGGCACAACGAGAGCTCACGCAGCTCTCTCAGAGGCTCAGAGAGGAGAAAAAACAAGCTATTCGTTCTTCTTTCAAAGCATGAAGAAGGACCTGACATGCAGAGAGCGATGAGCTTCATAAAAGGAGAACAGCGCACTCATAGCAGCTGATGCAGAGATGGAGGAATATTTGAGATGGAGAAAAAGACTCACTGGATAATATTTTGGAAGACACTAATAGACAGAAGAAAGAAGAACCAAAATGACTGAAAAACCCAGATGCATCATAAAACCATCCACATTCTGGTTCTTCCTGGCAGCAAGGAAAATAAAAGCCCTGGTCAAGTTTATGACCCAAGTTGAGAAAAGAAGTTAGCAGGTTTCATCCTGGAAGTGAATGTGCTCCCAAGGAAAGTTCTGAAAGATGCAGCAAAAGCCAGCCTGGCAGCATGCTTCTGCTAACGACAGAGGTTGCGGCAAGACGAAGGGTTAAGAAGGATCTGCATTATGTGAACAAGAGCCTTATGCTTCCCAGTGTCATCCTGAAGCCCGAGTTCTCAGAGGCAGTAACAGAGTTAACCACTGACCAGCAACCTCCCTTCCAGCAAAGTCTTGTCAGTATGGGTAATGGTGAGGAGAAGAGGGTAAACAAATGAAACAAAAAAAAGGATAATGCAATACATGAACAGTTAGGGAGTAAGAGCATGCAACAAGGATGGTGGGGGGAGGCAGAAAGCAAAGAAACATTGTTGGGCTGATCCAAGCTGGTGAAAGTCATCCTAGTGTAATGCAGATAGTTGTACCAGCTCATGGCTGGCAGCATTATTGTTCAGAGTGTCACTGCATGTATGCTGTGCTTAATTTACAGATAACCCGCCCAATGTAACAAGAACTGACTGTAAACTTCTTATTCAAAACAACACTACTGTAGAGAAAAAGCTGTGAAACAGTACACAAACTAGATGCATGTCCATATGGCTGCAGGAAGCATCATACAGCTTATCCACCAAGCCAGACAGATCAACACTAGCTAGCCCGCAAACTTTTGTGAAGATGATGTAGCAACAGCACATAGGTTTCTTAAGCTTAGCATCTGTCACACGATGCTAGACCACTGTGGTGGGAATGGTTTTGTAAGACATCCTTTACAAAAGTTTGTGACCTTAATATTATTAGCTGTCCTTTCAGGTTTTCATAGGTTTCTTTACCAGTCTGAAAGAACAGCTGTCACCATTAAGAAGCCAACATTTATCCAGTCTTATCACATACATCACCCATTCAGCATGCAGGAAAAACACTTATTTGGCTGTTTTTTCAGAGGATATGTTTTTAACTGCAATGATGGCACTGTGCTTACTTAAAGCTGTGGCTGTAATGTCCTATAGACACTCAGTTACTCCACATTAAAGGAAAACTTGCCATTGACTTCAGCAGAGTTAAATAAAAAAAAAAATGTAACTTGCACTTTGAGGTACAAAATTATTACATTTTAGATATGTCTCATTACTCCTCTGGGATTCTGTCTCATGGCTTTGAATCCAACTACAAAAACAACCCAACCACTGTTTCCTATTTTCAAATTGGCCACAAGCTTCTGTTGGTTAACTAACCCTTTTGCTATCCCACTGGCATAAAACGCTGCTAAATCTGTAGGACGTGCCTGTTCAGAGATGGGACTAGATACGACTTCCAGGATAAGACATCTAAATGCAGTGGTCTAAGTATAAGCTATGCGTCTAAGCAACCCCTGAAGCTGATGGGCAGCTACTCAACACAGGCAGTGGTGTGTGTCCGGAGAGTGACGCAGCTGGCCACGGGTAGGTGCCAGCTCTGGCACGAGCTGTATCACTTTAGGGGCTCCCTATGCATTGGACTGTGTACCTTGACCACAATGGGAGCTTAGATACCCTCTAACTTGGGGATGTCTTCATTGTAGGCACCTACATACAGGTGTCTCCATCTGTAAGGTGAACCCCATGCCTGGAGTCAAAGCCTCCCTGCCTGCGCAGACATATTCACAGAGTGCAAGCTTCAGGCCAATCTTGAAAACTAACCAGTAACAGTAACATTTTGTAACAAGTGAGAAGCAACTACAGAGAACCTCCATTTCGTGACTTTTTGTACCTATGAGATAGATATATATATATCTCTACACACACACCAGTCATGTTAGGATATCTCTTTCCAAGAATGTTTTTAGAGCTGGAGCATTCCCAAAGTAAACAGAGGTTTTAAGTAAGTTGCTTATTATTTCACACAAATCTCCAAACCAGCAGTTAGAAAACCAGCCTACCATAATTTTGTTGGCCTTGCTGATACATCAGTATATCAGTAAGATAGGGGGAGGGCGTGGAGTCAGACAGCTAGAACTGTATTTCTGCTTCTGGAAAGCGAAGGTGGTTGCTCAGGAAGTTACTTGTGAAGACACGGACTATTACAGGTAAAAGAAATGTGTTTGGGTGCTGGGAAGCACTTAAGGAATGGGAAACCTCACATTTCGTTGCACGTTAGCAGAGATAATCCCTGTCACCAACTTCAGTTTCTTTTGTATTAAACTGTTGCTTTAGGACTCATAGTAAAAGTCCTGTTTTTTTCTGTTTAGAAATTGCAAGCCCTTTTTTCCCCCTCTAAATATCCTCTGAAATATCAAATTAAATTCTATATCCACGCTATCAGAAAAACCTCAGGGAAGCTTTACAGCACTATTTTTTTTTTTTTTTTTTTGAATAGCTGTTGATGAGAAGATTAGTGTCCTACACCCGATTAAAGAATGACAAATGACAAAGGGTGTCTTTAGAGATCACTCACTCTCTGACATCAAACAACTTTTAACAGCCGTGATTTAGGGTGATCCAGAAGAGCAGAAGAAAGAGAGTGAACCTCTGGCAACACAAATGCTGCATGCACAACATTAGGAATTTTTCCACCTAAAGACTCTAATTTTCCTTGAAGTGAAGCTAAGGCAAATTCAATAATGGTGAAGAGCTCTAAGAGGATATGAGAAGAGTGAGATACTGGGTAAGCTGTTTGAACATAGAACTGGTTTAGATTTATATTCTATAGAAAAAAAGATGACTTTCAAAATCATCTGTACCGCAAACAATGGTAAAAAACACATTTGTGGAGACTTTTTTTTTCTTAAATACTTTAGGAATTTAGACAACTGGCCTGGGACTACGCAAACTGACAACTTTCTTTTAAAACACTGTAGGCTTTTGGAGTTAGGACCTGTGACTTTGTAATTTTTTAAAGTACCGAATAACCATTAAAATAATAATCATGTTTTCTACATATCACATTGCCACACACTGTTCAAAATCATTAGTGAAAATGGATCTCAGGACCTACTGCTGCAAAAGGAAACTGGGAGTGCTGAGATTTCTTTTCTTGACATAGGAGAACATAACTTTGTGAGGATGCAGATTTTAATGAAGTATTTCAGCGACATGTCTAAGACATTAGGTGGGGACCAAACAGCAGCTTCTAGTACCTAAGAGGAGGTCAGTGAGAAGATGGAGCCCGACTCTTCACTGACATACATGGTGGGATAATGAGAGACAAAGGTCATAAATTGAAAAAGGGGAGGATACATGGAAAATAATTTTCACTATGAGAATAATTAAGCATTGGGGAAGCTTTTCCCAAAGAAGCAGTGCGCCCTCCATCCTTGGAGGTTTTGACCCAACTGGACAGAGCCCTGAGCAACCCCATCTGTGCTCAGTGGTGACCCTGCTCTGAGCAGGGAGTTGGACCAGAGACCTCCTGATGTCCCTTCCCGCCCTCAGGGGTTCTGTGATTCTGCATGACAGTGCACAGTCTTCTGTCACCAAATGTACAGTCCTGTCAGAAAACACATCAAACCAGAACCAACTTGCCAACTAGATCATACCTGTCCTCCCCTGTTCTTTCCAGGCTACCCAAGACAGCGTATAGGGAATATGCTTTGCCTTTTACGAGATTGGGGTTTTTTTATATGATTTTAACTAGGGCTCTGAATCAGCACACCCTGAATTACTGAGCAACTTCATGAATATTTATTTCAATGACAGTTTGTTCAATATAGAGTCTCTAGAAATTGGAGAGGACAGTGCAGCGACTACATGTCCCTAAAGAAATTAATTCTGTTCACAGGTATCAAATCTGGATCTTGAGCAGCTCCTAGACTAATGAAATGATGTAGCTATCCATGGTTTTAATCCCAGTATTTTAGAAAATGCACACAAATAGCATAGGAATATGTATGAGCTTTCTGAGTTAATACATGCTTTTTCTGTATGTTGCCTTTAGGAATTAGGCATACATTTTCAAACACAGAGCATAAAGTTAGGCATCTAACTTTTTTTTTTTAAACATGTAGATAAACTCAGCCTCATTGCCAGTGAAGAAAATACACAGTAGTAAGAGCTAAGGATGCTCAGATACCCAGAAAACATGGTCTGCTGATTCATTTAGCAAAAGGAGGCTCCCAGAGACATCAGAGTGCTCTTCTCTGCCAGCACAGATAACAGGACTCTAGTATCCCCTTCATAAAACAGCCTAGCCTAGCCCCTTTTGAACTATCCTTTTCATGCCATTGCTCCCATTGAAAAGAGCTTGTGAAGGTTGCTTCTCACAGTTTGGAACATAAGTCTCATTCCCACACTAAACCTGGTCTTGGTCTACTTACATCCATTTGTTCTTGGGTTAACACTGCAAATACATCAAGAGGATTCAGAAATGTAACATCAGGGTTGGAGATCAGAGCGCAATCACACTTCTCGGCTTTCATTTTGCAAAGCCGAACCAGTTGTTACTGTCTCTTCTGATAAGACAAGCTACAAGTGACCATGCTGAAGTCCCCCAAAATCCTGGGGTCACACTTAGATCACTTTACTCAGAGATGCACCCTGAGTTTTCCAACATCTCAGCTTTCCATGGTAGCTTTTCATAGGAGGCTCACAAAAGTAAGACATGCTGGAAGCTCCTGGGTTCTGGGTTTTGACCATCCAAGCAGTCCTTTCCTGGCATTTGAACATGCAAAACTTAACATTTCACTATACATGACTAGAATTGGGCAAATTTCACATCATGAGGTCTCACAGGTGTCTTGTACAATAAATACTTCTTTTCTCCACTGGTGGTGTGGTTTAAACCCAAATCGGCAACCAAGCACCACACAGCTGTTCGCTCACCCTCCCCCTGCCCCAGTGGGATGGGGGAGAGAACCAAAAAAACAACCTAAAACCTGTGGATTGAGATAAAGGCAGTTTAATAGGACAGCAGAGAAAGAGAAAATAATAATAATAATAATGATAAAAGAATATACAAAACAAGTGATGCACAATGCCATTGCTCACCACCTGCTGACTGACGCCCAGCCAGGCCCCGAGCAGCGATCGCTGCCCCCCAGCCAACTCCTCCCGGTTTCTATACTGAGCGTGATGCCATATGGTATGGAATAGCCCTTGGGCCAGGTTGGGGCAGCTGTCCTGGCTGTGCCCCCTCCCAGCTTCTTGTGCCCCTGGCAGAGCATGGGAAGCTGAAAAGTTCTTGACTGGTGTCAGCACTACTGAGCAACAACTAAAACATCAGCGCGTTATCAGCATTGTTCTCATCCTAAGTCCAAAACACAGCACTATAGCAGCTACTGGGAAGAAAATGAACTCTGAATTAAGCTGAAACCAGGATAACTGGCAATATATTCTCTGATACCTCATGTTATATTTGTTAGTTTACGTGGCCGCATAACTCTGGAAACTCATACTCGCTACGTTACTGGCTAATATACAGAGGTCTTTCCGCTCCCCCCATTTCAGCTGATAAGCACTCAGTTGATAGAAGAAATCTGTTTCTGCCATCCTCAAACACACGATCTTGCACTTTGCACTACCAAACTTCATCCCACCTCGTCTACTGAAATCCTCAAGGTCATTAAGCAAATTCCATTAACATACTTCAGCTATTTGCGCCAACATTGTTAATGAAAACACGAAATAGGATCAGAGCTAAGACCAGCCCTGAGGAAATTCATTAATAACTTTCCTTTCACCAGAAAGTTCCTCTTTCAGCACCTCCCGTTTTGTTACCAGCTTCTTGTCCACCAGAAAATTCTTATGCTCAGCCTCATGTTTCCTGCCTTGTATAATAACTTCGCAGATGTCACTCTGGCAAATACTTTATTGAAGGTAAATTCCCCTTCTCCTATCAGAGACAGATGCTGGGTATTTATATGTCTCAGCCCAAAGGCTGCAAATGGTCGCCCCATCTTTGCTGCGCGTGAGAACACAGATAACTTTTAAGATGGGGAAATGACAATTTACTTGAGAGCAAAGCGGTCTGGAATAGAAATGTACAGATTAGGTGTTTTGATGGAAAAACAAATCTGCCACTTTCCATCAAACAACCTTGATACAAATTGTAAATCATTTCTTGATGAGACACAAATCTAACAAAGTTCCCTTCAGAGATTTTTGTTCTTTGCCTAAATTATATCAAGCTCAGTTGTTCTAAGTGTTCTTTAAATTGCTGAAAGGAGTGCAGTGGCAAGAGCCTTGCTGAAAGAAATATAAACATAAAATGCAGTAATAAATCAAATAATAAGAATTTGGTTGTTCTATCAAGCACATGCATAATAAAAACCTTGTACCTTGTAAGAAATGGTGTGTGAGCACACACTTTTCAAAAGCAATAGATACACAGTGTCTTGTAAGATTCTTTAAAGACACTGCATGCCAGACCTTTGTGCCAGAGAGAACAATAAATCCTTTGTGGCCAACGCTGGCAAAGGAGGAATCCATTGCTCACATCGCCCCCATTCTATCTCATCCCTATTGTTCACCGGTCATTGCTGTGTCTCAAAAGAGCCGCGCAAATCTGGGGTACATGTGACATCTTTACTCAAAAATGTTGTTTCTCCTGTCTCTGCCTTTGCTGTGCTACTGCACAGAAAGGAAAATGCAGTAAGGATGTATTTGCACTAGCGTACTACCTGCCTCCTCCCAGAGCTGCCTCTAGCCCCAGCTTGAAGAGCAAGTGCTGAAGTTGCCTTTCTCAGAGAGTTGTTATAAGTACAGGGGAGACAAGCTAAGGGGATGACCCACAGCATTAAGCTGCAGCAGAAAACAAGGGCTGGCCAGAGAAAAGAAAGGTGATGACAGGCAAGTGACAAGAGAGGAACAAACCTGGAGACAGCGCAGCAAGAGGGACCGGCAGTCTGAGTTGTTTTGCCAGCTTAGCTTCCAAGGGTGACAGAAACCAGGTTGGGAAGGGACCCTTCTGATCAAGTCTGATGCCTATAAGGACGGATAATGGTTTAGCACAATAGGATTCATAAAACATCCCTTATGAACACAGGACAAGCCACAAAACCTTCCTTACTATCAGGTCACAGTCTCTGAGCAGCTGCCAGCAAGGTTAGAACAAGTCCCTGTCTCGGGAGGAGCCTCCCTGGAGCGAGTTACTGCCTGGACGACTGAGCATGCAGCTCCCGCTGCCCTCAGCACATGCTCCTCCAGTTCCGATGCAGAGATGGGGGATGCAGAATTCCCACCTATTCAGTAACTTAAACAACCTAAGGCCTTTTGTAATGGTTATAAAGAAAAGAACCCTACATACTTTCCTGCAGAATTATGAGAGATGTTATCGCAAGAGTCCTGGCTGCCTACAAGAATACACCTGATTGGGAAAATTCAATTTCAAAGAACCCCTGAAAAGACAACTAAAATGTAGCCAGGCCCTTAAATCTTCTGACATTTGTATTTCTTCAGTCAGATTTTGTTAGGTCTGAAACAGAGCAAAAATATTTATATTAAATTCAACTACAATGCTTACTTTCATCCTCTTCCTCGTTTTTGAAGGAGCTGTTGCTATCCCATCTTATTCTCCGGCTAGGCAAGACAAGCAGCACAGTCATCATCGTTGTTCCTCTATAGCTGGCTTCATTGGAAACCAGCCTGTGCCGCAAGCGGCATGTACCAAGGCTCCCTCCCAGCTGAGCTGTCTCTGATTTCCAACTAATAGTTCAGGTGCAGATGCTCTCTTCCAAATCTGAGATGCTCAGATGAAAGTTCTGTGGGATTTTTCACTGCAATGCATTTTGAATCAGTACAGTAATTCTGCTCAATTAATAAAGTAATTAACAATAAAAAGGCCCAGTAATTGAAATCCCTTTGAAAGTACATCAATTTATTCTCTCTAAGCTTTGCCTCAAGTCTTTATTAATTCTGACATCAAGCATAATGACCATAAATTATAAATGATCATCACAAAAAACAGGCATCACAACCATCTTCTTGTCCTACATGCTGAGTTTCTAAAACATGTATGTTTGGTCTTCACGTTTGAGATTCACCTCCCATAAGGTAAAGGATACTAAAGAATTTCAGGTGATTCTACTAATGAAAGCATTGTAAGAGTAGTCTTTCCTATTCATTCATTGAAACAATTCACACAAGCTAAGGAAATTGCTCAGCTGTAAGACAAACTTTCTAAATGCTAACTTTCTTTCTCCTAACATTCCTCTTCTTGTGAAGTAACCATACAGTTTTTCCTGTAAGACATTAAGGAAGCAGATGATGGGGTATTTCAGCTGAATACTTACAAGACAGATGACTGACTTCCCATTTTACACTGCACGTTGTGTTTCCACTAAATTCTCGATAGAATCTAATCAAACCCAGAAATGTTTGCTATGAGAATAATACAACGCAAAGCTACAAGCAAGATTGCCATCTTCCCCCTCCGCTGGCCTAACATTTCCTTCCACGGCAGGTTAGACTATGCATGTGTGTGTGTATATTATATATACAATCTCCACAAGGGGGCCCTCTTATCTTCCCCAAATCTTGGCAAAAGCTTAACGTGCTTTCCAAAAATGTATGTTATAAAGCTTTTGTCTACAGATCATATGGTATCTTAGAAAAAAGTTTTTACCAAGTAGAATTTAGTTTATGATAGAATTTTATACAACAAAAACTGTAATTTGAAAGGGAATCAGTTTTTATGTACAATTTCCATTCTATACCTGTCACACAGAGAACGTTGATAAAGCTTTTCCAAGTTTACTACTTGCAATAACCAGCCCAAGTGAGACCTTATACACACACACACACACACACACACACGGTGTCAGCTCACACTGACGTAGCGAGGCAGCCTCCAAGATGCAGGCTGGCTCTACATTATATTGGAATTTACAGGGTAAGTCCAAAGTAAGCCACTATTAGTGATTTCAGCTCTCTGTGAATGCATCCCCTAGGCACAAAAGTTAAGGTACAAATGGTATTAAAGTTATTTGGACCATCCTCTCAATTCCCAGCAGATACGGGAAACAAATCATGTTTGGGATACCTTGTTACTTGCTTTAATATTCTGAATGTTTTATGGAGACAGTGTTATATGTCCTCATCTTCTTAACTCAATTGTAGGTCTGTGAGGTTTCCATTATTTACCATCCCTTTGACCTTGGAATACCTGACACAAATTGGACCTTCTTCTGACCTCAAACCTTGACGAATCAAGCCTATGTAGCCCGTGCCAGGCTGTGCACTGCACCGTACCTCTATCAGCTGTAGATGTTATGCTCTGAGAAAGAAGGTAATAAGATGAAATAAAGAAGCCTGGGCTTCTAACCTCCAGCTTTTATGAGGGATTCCTTACCTTTCAGGAAAAGTAGCAAGTGAATATATGAATTCAGCCTGGCTGATACAGCACAAACTGCCAATCTGCTAAGTCATTCATGTAAATCTTTGCACCCTGATCTGCAGCACAAACTTTAAGCAAAGTTTTCACGATAGCTCAGCAATACTGCCATGTGATACGGTCATGTTTAACCGATGTCAATGACAGAGTTCAGGCTGCTGCAATACTTGTGCATTCGGGTAAAATAAAATGCCCGAGGTGCTGATGGAACTCCATAGGAATTACTGTCCGCAGCAAGTCATCGGGGATGCCTTTAGCTCTGCAACCCTCCTCCCGAATGGACAAATCCTAATCAATGAAGCACATCTGTACAGAGGAGGAAAAGTACTTCCCCAATCCCTTCAGGCCACGAACTGACTACTTGAAGCATGACATTTGATTAGCCTTATTATCTCAACTCATTTATATATAAATGTTGTTAGGGGCTATGAAGCCATTCAGCCCTTATTAAAAACCAGCCACAGTCTCTGAGCTGATGTTTCCACTCTTCTTCCTTTTTGTCTGCAAAAGCAAGGAGGAATTTCTTTTTTTGAACTGCCCGTTACAATTTTTGCATTTTTATTATTGTAAAAGAAGCTGCTTCTCTTATGTTAGTGCAGCAGACTGTTGCCGTACCCCCTCACATATGCAAATAGGTCAGGCTTTCTAGTCTTTCCCCACAGAGATATTTGACATTGAGACTCAACATGATCTAGCATCTTTCTGAACTAAAGGCCAGGGGAATAGTGCACAGGATTTTATTTTCAAATGTATCTCTCGCGGAAATTAATGAACATCTGTGCAGACACTGAACGTGAACTCAGGCAGCAGAAACAAAACCTGTCTGAAATTGAGCTTAAGGTCTAGGAATACCTAATGGTAAGGATCTTTGACTTTGCAAGTTGAGGATTCCTTCCCTTCCCTTTGAAGAGCCAGAGTACTTTTCAGGTCACAAACTTATCTTGCTCTAAAGGAAATGGAATGATAACAGGGTTATGAAAGCTATTTCTGCATTAACAAGAAGCAAAGTTGCTGATGTGTATCCTAAGTAACACAAAGATTTGAATACGAAACATTCATTAAGGTTCCTTTATAGACTCTACAAATTGCTTTCTGTTTAATACAGAGTATCACTGTCAGTACAATCCAGCAGTGATGCAAGCAGGAAAGCAAAATTCAGGTTAAAATCTCATAACATCATGAACATTTTTCTACAGTTATAATGATTTCAATGTTCGTATCTTCTATCTAGTGGAGTAGATTACTTAGTCTGGGTCAATCTTATTTTTGATACACGTACTGAATACTACATAATTTTACATAAATTAATACCTCTGAATTTAGAAAAGAAATCTCATCATAGTTTCCTGAGCAACTGAAGACATGCTACCTGCCCAATAAAAATAGCAAAAAAAAAAAAAGGATGCAAACTAATCTGATTTTGCTTTTTCGCTTTGAAGATGTTCCTTTTCAATGGGCTTTTTCTAAGGCAAAATTTTTGTTTATAATTGTATCATTTTTCATATATGACAAAACTATACATCCCAATAGTCTCACCAAGTGCTGTTTAGCACTTGTATCTCCGCTCTCCATCTTGAGATAGCAGCTGCTGTATGTTCAGGCTAAACTACAGCTCTGCCTAGATGAAAAGGAAGTTTGCATGCACATAGACCTTTGTTCGTGACACTTTAATTTGCTCCACGGCCTTAATAAATACACCAGCATTAACCATCCTCATGCAAACCACAGCTCCAAAAATAAATCACTTCAGACATTCAGATGTTTTTCCACGTTCTTTCCAGTAACACCACTCTTACCGCTAGAACAATCATTAGCACAGGCAGGGATTTGTCATCAAAAAATCACACTCAGAAAAGCAGCAGGGATCCTCAGAGGTGGTAGCAGGGGACTAGCTGAGGGGGTCATATTAGTATTCCCTGAGCATTAATGGAAAAAGCCTGGCAGTGTAGCTGGGCCACTGCAGTGAGTGGGGTAAGCAGGCACGGGTAACCCTCCTCATTCATCATTCCGGCATCCGACAGCACGGCCCACAGGTGAGGGCTTGGGGGCAGTGGCCACCAAGCTGCACAGTCTCCCCAAAGTCCCTGGGGAGACATTTTGCTCAGAGGCCAGAAATCCACCTCCCCCAGTCCAGCACCCCTCCCCAGACCAAAGTCTTCCCTGGCAGATGCTCCAGCCTACCTTGTCGGAAGAAGAGGGGCTGGTAGAAAGGGACAGTACAGGCTCCTCCTTAACTTCATAAAGACAATCACAACTTTGCTCTAACCTAATTGCTTTTTCCTTTTGTCCCAGTATTCTCCACAGAACAGGAGGATGTATTTATGACAGATGCTGTGCAAACGGCAACAGCCCAGGCAATGACAGAATACACAGTTGTCTTGAAAGAGTTTTTTACTCTTACATGCAGTTCTCTTTATCTCATTCTAAAACAGGCCTGCCTTTATTGTAGAAAGGCAAGCAAACTGAATACGTAGAACAAACCAATGGCCTACAAACACACATAACCCAGAGACTAAATCTTGACTTTTAAAAAAAATACCTGATTTTAATGAAAAATCCATGCTAAACGCCTTGGAGGAAAGGATCTGGGGATAAAATTTTTATATCAGTGAGCCCTGAGCACAATCTCAACACTTAAACTGGGAAGACAACATTGTGGCTCATCAGAGCTACAAAAACTGCAGTGTTTCTTCCTACGCACTTACTATGTGCGCATTTTTCTTCTTCTTTTCCTCCCAGCTTCTCTCTCATTCTTTGGTACCACCTTTCCCCCCCCCGCCCCCTTCTATTTCTTTCCTTCTTTTTCCCCTCATTATTTGTGTTCTCACACAGCAGCAGCATAGCTTTATGCCTGGAGGAGCTGCAGAGAAAGCAGAGCCTTTCCATGTGCAGTGGACTGCTGGGCTGATACAGAAGAAAACCAACTTTTTCCTAGCTAGGTTTAAGCCCATTTGCTCCTGCACCAAGTTTCTCTGCACCCTGAGCTGGCTGCAGAGAACAACTGAGTGGGAGTGGGATGGTGTCACTCCAAACCCTTGCCAGCTGCAGAGCTGTGCCTGCCACTTGCCGGGGTCGGGAGCAGGGGCTGTGCAGCCGACTCACGAAGCCAGGCTGAGGGCAGGAGCATGGAGAGCAGGTCCCACCCAGAGATGTGTTGGTTTAGGGATGTGGCTGCTTCCCCACGGGCCATTTTCACAGTGTTGCCCTCATTTGTGCCTCTCCCTCTGCTATCTACTGGGATAGGGATATTTGTTCAGCTTGCGATTTTTTAATTTTAGCTCATCCACCGAATTTTTGCATCCCGGGTACACAAACTCTCCGAGGGCTCAATTTAGATCCCTGTGCATTAGGTTCATTACTGTCAGTGCAGGTTTTCTTACCAAATCCGAGAGCCAGAAACGATTTTGAAAAACTTCAGTGTACCTTCCAATGCTGGACAACCTGTACCAGTTATGATATTACAGTATTGCATTTGGACTTTGTTCTGTTAAACCTAGCCTGAACCTGGCTTTGGCTTTCTAAAAAGGCTTTAGAACAATCATGATCTGCAAAAATAGCTGAATGAAAAATGGCATATTAAAAAGGAGTTCAAGAAGCTACTCAACTAGTTCATGGAAGATAAACCCATCAAGAGCTATTAAATACAGAGACATCTCCACTGAGCAAGAAATTCTTAAGCCATGAATTTTTAGACTGTGGGAGTATATTCAGGGGTATCAACAGAACATGCTTGCCCTGTTCTTGTCCTCCTTGTACATCAGTTGCTGGCCAGCGTTGGAGAAAAGGTATTAGGCTAGATGAACCTTTGGTCTGACTCTGCTTAGCCATCCCTCTGCTACTTCAAGCCACCCACATAGTCATACTTTTTTTTTTATTAACATTGATGAGAGAAGTATCTCACACGGTGATGAGTTAATTCAAAGGAAAAAAAAAAGACAAAAGATCTGTACAGTTTTAGTCATAAGTGTAAAGCAGAATTTGGATGTCATGCTTGCCATAGAAAATGTTCTCTCACCTTCAATAAGAAATCTGTTTTCTGTTTTTTAAAAAATGGATCTCACAATGTGGGTGTTACAAACAGCAGTTCTTTCTCTACCACTTGTAAAAATGAACACTTTCCATTCATTTACAAAAAGACTACCAGAAAATATATTATTACCAGCGGTTGGTAGGAGGCAACATCAAACAGCATGTCAGCTCTGAAAGAGAAATGAACCATGGAAACAGCCTGAACACAGGAGCCGACCGCCGACGTTCAGCATGCAGGAGAGGAGCATCCCATTGAGGCCACAACACAGAAAGGGCAGCTGAGGAGATCTTCAGGTAGGCTGAAAGGTGGCTCATCTTCCCCCTCCCCGCCTCTCCAAGAACTCCACCGCTGTTCAGTGCCAGCTCTGTGTGTGCCTAGGTGGCCTGGCAATGCAAATATGACCCAAGGCAAACATGGGCAACACGAATTAGCTACATTACATTATATGGTGCCTATGCTGGTTTTAGGTATTCACTTGTGCCAGAAGTGAGAGGACAGATGATATCAGATGGGGCACAGGACGATGCAGAGCCAAACCACGTATTCTGGCACAAAGTCTTCTGGCACAAAACCAATTCATTGTCTTCTCCTGAACAGCTTGAATTGGTACAGTGAGTCTATGCTGGAGTAGTACTTGGCACTATTTGTTTACTCCGCTTTTGAGCAAGTAGTAGGAGATCTAAAGCCAGTTCGACTGTATTGTCAAACTGTGGCCTCGGTACCTAACCTGTTACAACAGTGCAGGAGTTACTTTGGATTTATGAGCCTGCAACCACACCAGGACGATCTACTTAGTTTTACTGCCCTGTGCACTTCTCTATGTCTGTCCTACCTTACCTAACCTCTGCAATTCCTTCCACGTAATATACATTTCCTTGCTCCAGTGTACTAAAACCATATGAATGAGAAGAAAGTAAATGACACAACTGAAATATTAAATTCCTTAATGTTGAATATCACATATAAAATGTAAAGGAGTACAACATATTTAATAACAATACCATGTCAATTCCACAAGAAAATAAATGTATAAAAGCCTCTATTACAAGGTGAAATATTGTCCTCAGAAGTAGAAAATGCCAGAAATAATATTATTTGTGCTGCTTTATTTTGCCATCATGATACCATATTTATTTGCAATAAAAAGTATTATTTTTCCACAGGACCCCTGCTTTGTTCAGTGCACAGAACAGGCAGTGCTCAGCAAGTGAGATGTCTGTTCAATATTTCATTTTATCATCACCTGAAAGCATGCAGTTCAGTGTTTTATTTACAGCACATTGCACAGACTCTGCTCAGGGTACAGAATGCCACGTTTCCTTATCTCCTTTACTATCACAATCATCTTTGCAATACATTGTACTTAATTTTTTTTTGGCTTAGTATTTCCTACAACTCCTACTGTAGTCATACCCTCACAATTTCGCCCACTGAATCTTGATTTCTTTGGCGTTAAAAGGAAACCGCACCAAACCAAAGACTGGGGACAAATTCCTTCCTCAAAGAGGCAGGAGCCACAGAGCTGCAATGGTCTCATGGGCAATGGGAGCGGCAAGCTTGAGTCCCTCAGGCAGAGGAAGACAATGAAGAAACATCTCTCACTTTCTGCACACCACCAGCAGCTTTTGACAAAAGCAGCTGTGACGACTATTTGGTGTGGCACTTGCTTACATCTGCAGGCGCTACGTGTGCCGTGAGGCTCTTGAAGCAAGGCGTTTCCCACTTGTGCTCCCTGAGAGGGTCTTGTGGGGTGTCTCAGGTCCCCCCAAAGCAGGCAGCTGTACAGCATGTCCACAATAACTCAACTGGAGACTCCTAAGCAGCCTAACTAATCACAACTAAGGCTTCCTGTGATGGAATCGGGCAAGGTTTTGAGTATGAGACGACCAGCTTTGGTACTCACTCCTTATGGCTTGGGGTCTCAGACTACTTCATTAAATACCGACATCTTTGGAAACCAGGCTACCCCTTTTCAATTCCAACTGGAATCCTGAACTTGGGAAACAATATTTTAAAATATCAGCATCTTGAAGATTTAGTAATTTATCTACCTTATAGTCTTGCAGATTTAGTGATTTATCTCCCTTACAGTCTTGCTGTGTGTACTGATTGCAAGTGTGCATGGCCCAGGATGATGAAACGATTATCGGTATGAAAATACCATTACTACTAAACAATCCAGTCTCTCTCTGACTTCTTGTTTGGAAATGGCTGTCTCTTATTTCTCATTACATCTTTCAGGCAGTACAAATCTTAATAAGGAAATGACTGACATTAATAAGGCAGTAATGTGTTTTCGAAGCTGTCACTTAGTGGCAGATGCTAGGAATAACTAAGACACGGGTAATGGACAATTAAAAGAAAGATGTTCACATGGCATGGCTTATTTTTGTCCACATATTTCTCATCAAGAAATACATTCTTAAGTGCAAGAACTGTCTCCAAATAGTTGATAGGGAAAAAATGACTAATACAAAAGGAATATTTGATACATCCACAAATAATACAAACTTTTTTTTTTTTTTTTAATCCAGAGGACATATGGATGCAATATATTGTCAGTCAATCAACAAGTAACATAACATCCTTTAAAAAGAAGTACATCTAGGTTACATAGAAAACTTGATTTTAAAATCAGCCTACCACTTTATACTCACTAATAAGCACAACTTCACAAGCAAAGTTACTTGAAGACAAAAGTAACAGTTTGATGAGATGGTATGAGGGACTGATTGGCTATCTCATCGCCATTACTACCTTGTATAAAATTAAAGATGGGCCTGTGCACTTTGCTGAATAAAGACAGGATTTAACTGCCTTGCTGAACCAAGACTTCAATTATATGTGGACATTTAAAAAGTTGTAACCTAATTCATTACGCAGAGAGACAGTTGTGAGCACAGTAAATTAGCTGGATGATAGGTGGACTGTACATGCTCTGAATTAAAGCAATCACAGTTTTATATGACAGGGATTTATTCAGTGAAAGCACAAATAAATGATGTAAAAATGGGTAAGCAAATAATTATTGCAATATTGCTTCAGTTCTGGAGACGTTGTGCATTCATTTGTGTTTTGAAACCTGACTGCTTCAGACCTCAAGAGTCTGTGAGAAGGAGACACCACGGCTGACAGGAACAGAGAAGCAAAGACTATGGGAGCCCTGCTTCTGTCCTGGGCAAGAGCCCAGGTTGAAATGCACTGGTGAAAGGCTGGGTAAACCCAGTGAGACACTGTGTCCCTGATTCATCAAGCAGTACCACCATGCACGGATAAACCAGGAGGGGGCAAAACAGCGTGCTTCAAAGAAGACAAACTCCTTCAGTTTAATTTTTCAGAGAAAATGGATGTTTTCTATCTTTAAAATATGGAAATATGCCCAAAATATATTCATATTACTCTCTATGGAATACAATATCAATGATTATGATTATGTGATGTTTGATTTCTTCTTTTCCAATGAGTAGATATCTCTTTTTTTCAGACAATCAAAGCTTGGGAGACTCTTTGGAGCCAATAATTCCATAGAAACTTTCCTTCTTTGTATTTCCTCTGGTCTTTGAAGTCTGTAGGACACTACTGAACTCGAATCTCTTTTTTTCTTGAACCTTCAGTAAATTGAAATACTGATTTTTGTGAGACCTCTTCTAAATAACCATTGTCCTGATATATAGACTCTCACTCTTCCCAGTTGTGGCCTCAGAATTGCTCTGTGTGTGTTTTGCCATGAAGCACTGAAATAACTGGTCTCTGTAAACTGTTTTTGGCTTAAATGTCCTCGCTCTGGAAGCCTTGGGAGTACACTCTGCCAGTGCACCATGGTGTAGCACAGATCTCGATGGTTTGAGAACAGCTGTGTCTGGTTTTCCTTACCTTTTTGACATTTTATCTTAATTTAATTGTGTGGATAAATACCTTCCTCGTGGGAATTTGGCACTGGGAATAGGAACATTTATCTAAGAGAGAAAACACGTAACTGTTACAGGCACTCAAACACAGATTTTTGTCTGAGCTATGTCTTAAATGTTAGCCTCTCCTATTTCTAACCTGTCTTTTAGGATGAAAACGGTAGCGTAAGCACATTGAAAGTATCCTCAGTTTAACATACTGCCTTTTGACTTCTGCTGATACTTACCTCCTCTCAGTGGACTTTTAGGGTAAGACCTATTTCACCTGCTGTCAGCCAATGTTAAATATCTAGTCTCAGTTAGACATTTCAGTTACCTCTGCAGTCAACAGAGAAAGGTGGGTACCTCCAGAGATGATTTATCCTCTCCTAAGACAGCTGTCTGCGAGACATGGAATGAGTTCATCTTTGAAGGTGTGCTCCAGTTGAGCTCTATACGGTTACATTCACTTTTGCTTGCAACCCCCTGCCACAGCCACCATCACCCCTATTCTTGATGTCAGTGAGGTTATATCAAATGCAACTCAATGAGTGACAGTCATCACACTGAGTACTTAACTGCCTGCACTTGGTAGTGCTCCTTTCTTTTCAGCAGTTGGTGAGCCACACGGCAATCAGTCAGAGTCTTTGATGACCAGCTGGCAAACACATTGTCCCCAGAGGACGTGCATTACATTACTGGAAAAATTACTTGGTTGCACCACTTCTTTTACAAAATGCTGACTTTTAAAAGATGCTTATTTCTTTGGCATTTAAAAAGTTGAGTGCTACTTGTCCTGTTTCACTGTTGAGCTGAGTTCTCCAGCTTTGTAAGTGTGGCTGCTCAGTGATCCATTGAGTCATTGGTTTATTGCCCTATCATTCAAAATAAATGATGGTCCAATTCATTTTTCAAACTTCCTTTGTGCCGGAGCTTTTGCCAAGACCTGTTCATTGCTGTCACTTGGCAGAGGACATCACAATGCTGTTTGGTGTGTGCATGGTAAGTGTGGGGTTATTCAGTCCCTTCTGCTTCTGATAAAAATCAATAACATTGAGGGATTTCACTGAGAAATGCAGTAGTGGGTTGCCTGATCTGAGATCTTGATAAGCGATAGCAATTTTGCCCATATATTGTAAGCTCAGACACCAAGAGTTTTAGAAACAGGGGATGGAAATTGAGTTTTTAAACGTGTTTCTGGATTCCAATAGAAGACGTCTGACTTCCTGCGCAGCATGAACTTGCAGGGATTTCAATCACCACAGTGCAGGTATTAGAAGAGTGCAATCAATGTATACGAACTGCTGTAAAATCTCATATTGTCCCATAAATCCACAAAAAAAATGCTAACATTTCTCAGCTGTTGACATGGTCATATAGACTGGTAATTAAATGATGGGGAAAAAATAGAAATTAACATCAAGTCTGGAAATACTGCAAGGAGGAATATATAATGGGTGCTACTTTGATCAATGTTATCGTATGCAATGTTATCTAGTGTAATATAATACGATTAAATACTTTAAGAGAAAAGATACCAAGTGCACTAAATTGTGATGATGACATTAAGTTGAAAGATGTCAAGTAACTGCATGAAAAAAATATAAAGATACCTAGAGAATTTGGGAAAAAAAAACCTATAGACAATTGTATAGAAACAGATGAGAAAAGTATAATCTGAAACAAGTATTTTATGGGCTGGAAACATTTTAGGACTCAGAAATACGGAATAATATGAGAAATGCTTTTTATGTATACACTTTGGGGAAAAAAGGGAAATTTGTCACTTCACACTTTTGTGCTCCGGCACAAAAGAAGTATCCCATTGTATGGTATGACTGCTGACTTAAGTGTATTAATGTCTGAATTAATGACAGTGTTTTGGGATAAGAAAAAATGCTAACAAGCTGAAGGGAATGGCAGCAAAATGTTGACAGGACAGGAGCAAATCCATGAAGCTGGGGTATATTCACTCTTTACAACTTCCTGAAAGGAGAGTGTAGTGAGGAGGGTGTTGGTCTTTTTGCCCAAGTAACCAGCAATAGGACGAGGGGTAACGGCCTCAAGTTGCACCAGGGGAGGTTTAGATTAGATATTAGGAAAAATTTCTTTTCTGAGAGAGTGGTGAGGCATTGGAACAGGCTGCCCAGGGAGGTGGTGGAGTCACCATCCCCGGAGGTGTTCAAAAAATGTGTGGATGTGACACTCCAGGACACGGTTTAGTAGACATGGTGTTTTGGGTTGATGGTTAGACTAGATGATCTCAGAGGTCTTTTCCAACCTTAATAATTCTATGATTCTATGATTAACTCTTGCCTTTTGAGCTCTGAAGATAGTGGAAGTCAACTACAGCAGTTTGCTCAGGACCATGTCCAGTTGGGTTTTGAATATCTCTGAGGATGGAGACTCTACAACCTCCCCGGGCAACCTGTGCCACTGCTTGGTCACCCTCACAGTGAAAAAGTGTTTCCTGATGACCAGAAGGACCCTCTTGTGTTTCAGCTTATGCCCATTGCCTCTGGCCCTGTCACTGGGCACCACTGAGAAGAGCCTGGCACCCTCCTCTCTGCACCCTCCCTTCAGGTATTTGTACATGTTCTTAAGATCCCCCTGAAACTTCTCTGTTCTGGGCCGAACAGTCCCAGCAATCTCAGCTTCTGCTCGTATGTCCAGTGCTCCAGACATTTAATCATCTCAATGACCCTTCAGTGGACTTGCTCCATTATGCCCATGTCTTCTACTTGGGAGCCCAGAACTCGACGTACCACTTCAGGTGTGGTCTCGCCAAATGTTGTCCTGCCAGCGCTGAGTAGAGGGGAAGAATCACCTCCCTTAACCTTAATTAATTAATTAATCAATGGTTGTTGGATGGGGTCCCTTAAGAATGGCACAATTTAAAACTATGTCATTTAAAGCGTACAAAGAAGGGGAAGATATGAATCAGGGAAAAGTAAATAGCTAAAGAGTAAGGAAAGATGTGACAATAATAAAAAAAAAAAACCCTGTAAATTAAGCAGAAGAACAAATACCTGGATGGTGGAGGCACTATTTTCTCTGAGAAATGATGGTAACTGTACTAACCTAAGTCACTCGGAGTTGTATTAAGCATAGCCAGACCCAAGCACTGGGAATAAACACTGGCACTGGCAGAAGGAAAAACAATGTTAGAAAATGCAATATGCGTCTTCCATTTTTAACTTCTAGGAACATGCGTTGCTTCTTTTCTGAATGCTAGCAGATGTCAGCGCCCTGCAGACTGGTTTCTCAGTGGAGAAGAAATCAGAGTGGATATACTCTAAAGGCAAATTGAGTAATTTACATTTAGACACTCATCCTGGAGCAGAGATTGTCATAAATAACACGCAGGCGATCCCTTCTTTCAAGACACTCAACCAAACCCCAATGCCCTGTTCCCAGGGTGAAACTTCAATCAAAGATATCGGCCGAAAGCAAACTCTCCGGCCTCTCACACAGCGATGCCCTCATCAAAAAGGTGTATTAAAATGTCAGCAGGAAAGAGATGCCAATCTCTGCATTTCCTAGCGCACAATGACATTTTGAAAGCAGTGCCACCTGGTGACACCTGCCAAACAACACTCCGCTGCTCAGCAGAGCATACACTGCCTCAGAAATACCTTAAAGGAGGATATGGAATTGAATGAAACCAAAAGAAAAAAAAAAAAAAAAGTGATTTTTTTTTCTGTACTTCCTTTTATAATTCCTTGTCAAGTTTCCACATGCAAAAAAAATTTTCTTTTCTTCTGAATAGTGGTGAGAGCAGGCGATGGGTTTAATCACTGGCATCAGTTCCTGCCTGCTGGCACCGTAATTTATCTCAGCAGAGTGCAGCCCTCCCCTGTGATAAGCTGCCATGCTACCACGAGTTATGAATCCTCTCACTAACAGTGAAGCTGACCCATAACCAACAGCATCCATGCTTGGTACAAAGCGGGTTTTGAAGCACAGTTAAGCTGATACAGGAGTGATCACACAGCCACTAAATGCTGCGAACACCCAAACACAGTCTGGAGCAGCATCTCCTCCTCACACGGCCAACACAACGGTTTTGTGATGCTGGCCATTGCGAGAGCGAGCCTTCTGCGACAGGAATGGAGCCTAGACAAATCTGTACATCGGGGTTTATTTAGAGGAGGTGGGTCTTCTGGTTCAGATGCCACTCTGTCAGAGGAAATCCCACCCTTATTCACTGGTATTCATCCCTCTTTCTAAAACAGCTCTGTTTTTTTTCAGATTCAGTTCCACATCAAACTGTAATCTGTAAGTATAAGGGAGCCAAGAACCTGCAGGCTGAGAGGCAAGCCAAAGCAATACCTTCTCCATAAGCATCTCAAATATGGCAGGGCTGTTACACAAAGCAAAAAGCTATTGCTTTAAACTGTCATATCCTTCAGCTGCTGTAAAAGTAGTCTTTTATCTGTCCTCTGGATCTATTTTTACCTGCCTATTCCCAAGTATCAACATTCAGCCAGCAGAGAGAAATCTGTTGCTGCTGAAGGTCTGTGCGACTTAAATTCCCCTTAGGTCCTATGTATGCCATCCTCTCTGTCCACTGAATGATTGACATTAATTACTTCAATCACAGCATGGACACTAGCTCTAGTGAAAGGGATTAAAGCAGGAGCAAATGGAGGAAATTTTCTGTGGGAGGATGCAACACCTCCAGTCTCAACAGCAGCTTCTGCTGGTGCACTGTATACTGCTAAAATCCATCCCCATGCTAGACCCATGTGGGTATTTGTACGCATCCAGCCATCACAGTGTTTCATGCCCAAGGAATGGATGTGTCATCCCATGCAAGTAGGAATACATTATCATCCTTGCCTTCAGAAAGAGAGATTAAGTAATCTCAGAGTCACACAAGGAGCCCGTAGGAGAGAGTAAAACTGCATCCAGGTTCCCTATGTCTCTGGTCACTCCTGATCCATCAATGCGTCCTTCCAAAACCAAACCGTCAACTACTTACAGACAAAAAAAGCTGCTTTTACTTCATAATTTCCTGACTAAAGAAGAGACAGTAGGTGAGTGAATACTGAATATTCATTCCCAGCGTATTTTCCTTGCACTGCTCATAGACTGGCATGAAGTCAAAGAGGCAGGCATCCCCCCACCTCTTTGTGTTCGTACCTATCACATCTGATACATTTACATGTCAAGTTGGAAACACAGAAGAAAATGTAACTCGCCTAACCTATTTCTCCCTGCCCTTTAAAGACCAAACTGTAGAAAAGAAGCTTGCTAAATGCTTCAGGTTGGTTCATTATTTTTCTCCATCTTCCAATTTGAAAATCAAAAGACTTGATCATAAAAAGATTAAGAGCAGTCTCTGAAAAACAGAACACCCAGTACACATGCAAATAATAAAAACATCAGAAAAGAAAAGTCACTTGTCAAATTTCCCTTAGACTTCTGGGTGTTTCTTTGAGAAACAAATGTTCATTGCCTTGGATCTGGGAGGGGTTTTTGATATATGTAACCATCTAGCTCCTTAAGATGAGGGCAAGCCAAGAGGAGCCAGAGTATCACCTGAGAGGTTCAAAGTTCTTTAGCCATTTTCTCGTTTCTCTTTAAAATGGGGATTTTTTCTTCCTATTTAAAGAGCTATTAAAACAAAGAGAGAGCTAGTGTCAATCCATGCTCTGGATCTAAATATTTTAAAAGGCAAGCAGTAACACTGAAAATATCTGGATGCATATATTCCACCATGAGTCATTATATTTTAATATTTTGGTGTCTGGCAAATCACTGAGTGCATCACTATCTACCCTGTGAGATAATTAAGTTTAAAAGTCATAACAAATGTAAAATAACACATAATGAAACAGTCCAAAAGCTATGCATTCACATTTTCTTTGGACTATTTTCTGATTACCCTCTTGCAAATTGTCAGCTACCCAGTGATAGTAAAATTGTTTGAATAATTTTAAGAGAAAAATCAAACACATTAACTTTTAATAATATTTTATGAGACTCATAATTCTTTGGGATGTAATAACCTCTTATCCTACTGCGATTAGTCACTTGGATCCATCATGTTGGTCCCCTGGTATTCAAGACAATCCAAATTTTGAGTAATACTGGAAAAGGTAATAGAGAGCCAAAATTAATACAGTCCTTTGTGCCTGTAATGTTATCCCTAATGGAATTTTTTTTTTTTTAAATTTAAAACTGAACAAGGGAGCAAATTGTGAAGAGCCAGAAGATGACATAATTTGCAGGAGACAACACTGTGATGGGACCCTGGTAACAAGGATTTAATTATTATCTTGAATAATCACCGTTCTAATGATAGCTGTCTGAAACAACACTAGACACTACTAGACACTGAGATTCCCTACTGTCAAGGCCAGCCACAAGAGGCAGGAAGACAGCAAAACCCTTTTCAACTTGATGCAGTGCAGGGAAATCTCATGTTAATGTTAGCAGTCCACAGCTCACCAAGGCCACCATCCTGGCCTGTGGGAGGTACTCCATATCTCACCGAAGACCGACGTATTTCTCCCGCATTCTTGTCATCGGCACTCTTCGCAGTCACGTTTATCAATTTAATACCTTGGCTAATTTCACCCCAGAATAATGTTTGTTTACATAAATCTATTCTCCATGGTAAAATAGCTAATGCTTGAGCATTTCAAATGTTGCCCTATTAATGGCAGACAGGATGGTGAGAGCAGACGTCCTATAGAAAATTACCACACTCTCCAATTGCCTGTGTTAGTCCTGCCTGTCGGTAAGTGGTGATTAACACCCCGCTGGCTGCAGCTGTACTTCTCAATATAGCTTCTCTGAGTAGGAGGATGCACAGAGAGTACCTCATTACTATGTCTTTAAAGCTGTAAAGCAAGGAATAATGCAAAATAAATCCTTTAAACTAAAGGTCATAGACCAGAATATGTTGGCATGAACACCTGCTTGCACTTTTTTTTCTGATAAAATCACAAAGATAAGTGATTTATCTGCTTTTATTCCGTTCCCTTTCATTGCAGGTATGCCGAGGCCACACAACTGGATGTTAATAATACTCAGGCACAGCGGTATGTTTTTATATAAAGCCAGAAGAAAAGCTTAGGAGCTTAGCTAACAGGCTGCTTTGCTGGCTGAGACAGCAGAGTTGGCATTAGCTATTTCCCCTCTTTGCCCCAAGCTTTTTGTTCAGTGCAGGCTGGGGAAGAACAGACCCGCCATCCCATTCCCTCCACGCTTCCAACACTGAAAAGTCTGTTCCGATCCAAGCCCCTTTTGTGTGCATGTTTAAGCCGTAAACTGACAGGTAAAATCTGGCTGTATTGGTAAGCTATGAAACCAAATGACCACAGACTTGTATGAGAGAAAATTATTGTCTGACAATGCACAGAAGTCTGCATGGGCACCACCTCAATGGATTTTGGTCTCCTTGTGGATAATGGTTCTGCCCAGGGAGGAGGTTGGTGGCTACCCTCAATCTCTATCTCTTGCTGTCTCTCACGCAAGCTCAGAGGCTGTGCAGCTACACAGCCAAGGGCGGATGACACCGCTGTAATAGGTTTTAACCTAGCAGTGCTCTGGTGTCGTCCCATCTGCTCCCTTCCTAGCTGGAGATAAACCCTTTGCCTTTTGCAGACACAGCACTACCCTGCACCCCTGGGCACTGCTGGGTGCTGCAGGAGTCCAGCCCTGGCATGTGTCAGGCTGGGAGCAGGCATCCAGTCCTTTTCCAAAGGACCCAACACCCCTTGGAAAATCTAGTCCCACATATGAGCAGTGAACGTACCTAAAAATACACCTGTAAACGAGCAAGGCACAGTCTTCTTGCCCTACTGCCTGCTGTGGGCATGCTGGAATAGATGCAGCTTCCACCACTCCATCTGCCACGGAGGTGAAAGTCAGTCTTGGGCAGACACCGAGAAAGAAAAATAAAAAGAAAAAAAGCCTGGCTGTTGTTGGTGAAAGAAGTACAGGCTGATTCAGAAGTACTTGGACAGGAACAATTTTTACTCAACTGAGTCACTGCAAAACAAAGCAAAGTGGTCACATCTCCCACTGCCGCAGGAACTGAGCACAGCACCCCTTCAGATCACAAACGCCTCGTAGGACAGACATGCAGACTGAGCTGTCCCCAGAAGACACCACCTCTCACTGTGCAGAATTATCCTCCCAGGCGCAGGGTTCACCCACGTCCAGTCTGGCCGAGCAGCCTGCTGAGAACCTTGCCAGGAGGAGAACTGGGAAAACATCCACCTCGCGTTTTGGTGACTGAAAGAAACAGTACGATGGAGACTGAGCAACAGCTCTGAGAGCTCTGCAGAGCTGCAACGTGAATTCTTAAGCCCTGGTTGGAGTACCGCAATATTTAGGAGTTGAGGGCTGATTTCCTGCGGTTCCCTGCTTGTCTTGCTGCTCAACCGAAAAGATGTGAATGATACTAGTCCTGACAGGCTCTGTGATCAATCAGCATCTACCTTCTACCCTAAAACACTTAGCAATATTATTGTAACTTCAGAAATTACCACATTTCTATAAAATTCACAGACTACTGCTGAACATATAACCTGTGCCTTCTGTTTGTTTCCGAACTGGCTTGTTCAGAAAGCAGGCACAGAGGGTCCTGCTGAGACTCGAGATTCTTCTTTGTCAGCTCTCAGGCTGAAGACTGAGATGAAAGATCTCCTTCTTTCCACAGCAAAGGAAAAAACATCCTCCTGGACCTCTGAAAGACTGGCTTCTGCAACCTCCAAGAGTGTCGTTGCTGCTGCATGAAGAACAGCCAGTAAAAGCCAAATTCAAGTAAGATCAGGATGCAGGTTGGAAGAAAATAGGCAGTGCTCTCAAGAATTCAAAACTCTATAATAGCAGCCTGCATAGAGGACACAGCTCCTTAATTCAGTAGGTTTACTAGCAGAGTAAGGACTTCTGGGACCCTCGAGGAGCTGCAGAAGCCAAGGGCACCAAGTATCACTGGAGACTGGCAACTCTCTACTGCCCATCCAGCCTCTTGGCCCTCCCTGCGTATGCTGCCTCTAGGCCAGGTCAATGCAGATCTCCTGTAGGTAAGGAGCTCTGCTTTCCCCTTGTGTGAAGCCGGGCAGCCTGGAGAAGACGCAAGATCAAAAAGTTCAAGGATATGATGGAACCACCACTTAGGCATGTATTCTGCCCTGGCAAGCCATTCGGTGTGTAGTGTGATTCAGCTTTCTGAACTGACATTTAATATTTGCATTTCCCTCTGATGCACACAGGATTATGCCTGGATACCTGACAAGTCACCTTGCACTCCGTAATCAGAACTGCCCGTTAGGATAATTAAACTGTCACCTAACGGGGGGAAGCTTATGAGTGCAGGGGACAAACCTGATGTAAGAGCCAAACCTGGACTACTGAACATTTTATTTATCTACTTGCTTACTTTGTCACAGATAAGAATAGTCATGAAACACAAGCTAAACTGCAAAAATTTAGCACAGCTTTTCCTCAACATGTCATTTACAGACAGAAGCACAGAAAAATTCATAATTACAAGAACTCATCACATCTAGAGAATTATAAGAAATAGAATATTTTTGCTTTTAAATACTTGAGAGACACTCAGCTAGCCTGGTTATGTCAGAAGGCTTTACATTAGATTGATAATGCAAATATGTCAAACTTGTACACCTGGAGAGATGCAGTACAACTAAGATTAATAAACATGTCACCAAGAAAAGCTTATGTACGAGTCTGCAGATTTGAAGCTCAAATTGTTGAGGCAGTTTTGGGAAAAAAAAGTCCTTATAGAACAAAAACGTGAGATAAGTTCAGAAGCAAGAGTCCTGACCACATAAGTCCTTATTTATGCTCAGGAAGTACTGGGGGGGAACACCCCCTGTTTCCCAGCATTCTTTTAAATCTGGAGATACCAAGTGGGCCTCTGGGCTGTTCCCAGGCAACTGAGTTTACCTTCACAAAAAACCTCAGTCCCCTGGAATGCAGAAATCTGAAGGCAAATCTGAAATACATATACTTTTGCACGTGTGTTGGCTGAAATGGTGAATAGAGAAAGCCCCCAGGCAGCAGCAAAATCCTTCCTCCCACAAAAGCTGGACAGCCAAATGGCAGAACAGGCTGGGAAGTCACCCCGCACTACCACCAATGGCCAAGGCCATTAGAGCATTCTGAAGAGAACTTACCACCATCCAAGACAACTGGAGAAACATCAGAGAAATCAGTCACTGATCAAGGCAAACCCCTTCAAAGCCTCCCTGACTCTATCACTGTATCATGGGCCTGTCTTGCCATTGCCATGTTGGAAATAGGCTCGCCCCTAAGCCAGGATCTGTGTCGGGGAAGGATGGCAGTCCTTCCTGCACCAGCTGAAGTTGTGATGGCCAAGAGCAGTGAAGACAGCCATGCTCCTTCACCCCACATGCCCTTGCTGAAGCAGCGTCAGGCCAGGCTGGCAAGTATCAGGACAGACAACCGAAAAGAGAAGGATGCCACCATCCTCACCTCTCAGATGTATTTTTTAAGGCTGGTTGGAATTATATGCGAAGGGCTTCCATCAGTCAAACTCAGGTCCCTTCTTCCATGGCTATTCTCACCAGGTTCAACAGCCAGAAAAAAAAAAAAGAAAAAAGCAGAGACTGTGATGCTGTCACTGAATTTGAGCTTCAACCACTCACCGTTAGGGTAATCCTGCAGGAGAACCGCAGCCGGTGAGGAACCAGCACTGAGGAGGTGCCGCTCCAGCCCAAGCCACACTGACGCAGACTGCGTATATACTAAGCATAAGTGTAACATCTTCAATCCCATGAAGAACTATTGTGACTTATTGCATTTTGCAGTTTGCCATAAGCCACCAAAAGTCATTATGGAGGTTATTCCTCACCTGAACTTAAATCACACCTGAACTATGGCATAATTGCTGCTTTTCTCAACAATGAGAAAAATGTTTAATTAACCATGTGTTTTAAAATTTTTAAATCAATTAGCCAAGTGAATTTAATGATTTAAAAAATTAAAGACTATGGGTTTTTTTCTTAAGATCTATGACTACATTTTTAAACTAGAAAAGGGAAAGGTGTACAATTTTTTGAGTGCTTCCACAATTTCACTTAGACCCCAAAATAATTAATGACAATGCAGTAAGTTACCTTGGAGTAGTTAAGTCTTCTTGATACTTTCATATTCATTAACTATAACTCAATAGTATAATCCTGGGAGCTCCACACCTAATTACCTTTCATAGGTAAGAACAGTTTTATTTAAGTATTCATACTAAATGCATTCTCTTGGGAAAGAGTATGTACAAATATGTACAAATAAATGCATCTGTGTAATTCATGGTGGCTTGTTGATGTATTAGAATGAAGACTACAAAACTTACCAAAAAAATCTGGCATTTTTCTTAAAGAGAGCTACCTCCAGAATACTTGCACAGTTAATATTCTCCATATGCACAGCACTCAACTAAGAGATTTTCAGAAACAGCCTCATTCTATGTCACGGCAAGAAACAATAGAAAACATATTGGTTATTGAACTGCTGGCATGAATTTTTACTGCGTATAAAGAAGCATTAAATTGCAGTGTGCGAGTTACCCAGATGCCTTAACAAGTGCATATGATCACATTATTTTAATTCTGAAATATGGATTCTTCATGAAGCCATTCTGCACAGTGTTTATTTATTCATGCCATATGAAACACAAAACCTTCCCCTGCTTCCCCCGATAAAAGGAAAGCACTGTTCAGAAATAATTATGGTTCACAAAGTTTAAAACATCCTTTAATCAGATTTTATTTAAACATACTAATTTTTAAAATGGATGCCTATAATCTGTTTGACAAATTTTGTGTGGTGTCTAGTACTAGATGCCATTCTTGCTCGGGATTGCCTTCAGTAACAGACCCGCTACCTTCTCACCGTGAGGGGAGTGGTCAGCATGATATAGGGGATCAGGCCTGATGAATCCAGGCGATCGATACAGCTGTAATCCTCATGTTTGTTTTGCAGCATCTCCTGCCTACGTGAGAACAAACGCAAACAGAAAACGTAACTTCCAAGCAATTAATTGGGGGCAAGCCGCTTTCCTACTACTTTCTAACTAAATTTCAGAAGCTTTACTCAGTCACCACAGCAGACCAGTCAGTCCTACCAGAGATGTAAGAAAACAAAGAGAAGCTGTGTGCAAGTGAAGTTCAGCAGGAGCCTGCTGCTGGGCCAGCGCAGCAAGCAGGTTTTTGGTGAAGAGCCTGAAGGGAGAGGGAAGCGCTCAGCAGCAGCTCGGTGCCGCGTAATATATCACCACACAGCCACAGGCTATGACGTATGGTGCTCTCACTGATGTACCTGAAGGCAGCTTGGTAGGGCTCTATGAAGATCAATGATACACCAAAGAATACCATTAAAAGACACATTCATCTTCCCCTAATCAATAACGGCCTTAAAATGATCTCCGTGACACACTATTCTTACAAGCACTGCTGCTGGGCTTCTTTAGCTCACTTGTCATCCCCCGGCTCAAGTCTTATTACTGGCAACTACTTCACACGCTCCCCTTAGTGGAGGAACTTGGCTTCCACTGAAACTTAACAGACAGAACCAAGAAATATAAAAGTGGCATCAAGTTCAATGAAGACACTGAAACACCCTCAATCTCTTCAATAACCTCTCATACAAATGGTGCATGTAGCAAGTGATTTTTTTGTTTCTTTTATCAGACAAAAACAGTCTACTCTTACACACCATTCATAGATTTTAGCAAGTCATTGCCAAGGGGGTTCAGAATTAATGAAAAGCATCCTCAGATCTGAATAAACAGCAATTAAAGGGAAAGAAGCAGAAGACTAAAAATGCAAAGCTTGATTTATCTTTTTGGGCAAGCAAAGTGTTACGTGAACTTGTCTTCCATCCATTGACAGGGATTCTTGCCCTCCTGGGATGAGCTTTATCATCTGTGTCAAAAGCCCAGGGACAGCCCCTGATGCAGTGATGTACTGAAGCAGTGTCTCGAGGGTGCCAGTCCTGCATGTTTCTTGATCGGCACGGCCAGCGTCCAGCCTCCTGCACGGACAGCAACTGCTAGTGGTTTGCATCGTTGCAGCTCAGCTGCCATCAGGGTTCCTGCTAGTGGGCTTCCTACAACCTCCTGGACTGCAACATGAAAGGTCTCTCTGTGGTCAGGGGAGCACACAATTCTTTTGGAATTAGAAAGGTAGACAGGCAATTTCTTCTCCCACACACAGGCATCACTGAGGCAGAGAGGATGCCTGTGGGTCCTCAACCCTCTCACCGGGAAATGATCTCCAGGCAATGCAGTATTCATGGAATCATAGAATCATTAAGGTTGGAAAAGCCCTCTGAGATCATCCAGTCCACCCGTCAACCCAACACCACTATGTCTACTAACCCACGTCCCGAAGTGCCACATCTACACGTTTTTTGAACCCCTCCGGGGATGGTGACTCCACCACCTCCCTGGGCAGCCTGTTCCAATGCCTTGCCACTCTTTCAGTAAAGAAATTTTTCCTAATATACAATTTAAACCTCCCCGGTGCAATTTGATTCACTCCCTGAGAAAACAAATACTATGGTTTTGCTTTGTCGGAGACAAAACAGATGCTGCTGTTGGCAGGGGCAAGGGGGCTAATACATGAGTTAACACATCCTACATAAATCCCTTTTATTTTTGTTGAACTTTCTACATTGGCTTGACCAAGCTGCTAAGTCAAGATATCTTGAGCGCTAATGTCAGAGTGACATTGATCATTGGCCTTACAATGTGCTTGGGTCAGCATTGTTGAGCAGAGTTTACCATCGCAGTCCTGAAGGCAGTAACTCAGAAGCCATTTAGGAAAGGCCTCCCACAGTCAATGTCCACCAGTAACTCTAAGAGCCCTCCCGTACCTATGACACACGATTATCCCTAAGTTCACCACGTCTGGTTTAATGCTCTTTAGTGCTGTGTTGAGCATGGATAGAAAGTCCTCTGCTTTACTACCTGACTAGAGTTTAGTTCTGCTCCATTAAAAACATCACTCCAGCTAAATGAATGAGATTACATTAGGATCTTGATAGATATTCATTTGGTAGGGGTCGCAATCATGATAACTGTTTTTCCTGCACCTAAATGATAGTTCAGCCCAAGCTACAACATTCAGATCTGAACCCACTGTGCTGGGAAATCCAAACCCCATGCATATATTTGAATTCAAAATCATGCTTGAGAAAAGTACTGTTACGGACTGAGCTGAGAGGCTACACCCCTACAGCATCCAGAATTAGTAGCTTTGCAACTGAGCCTTTGGTTGTGATGATTCTCCCATCTGACACTGAAACTTGCAACTGTGAAAAGGTTTATATATACTTAAGAAACAATTACAGCCAGTGATGCAGAAATAATTCCCATGCCAAAAATATTTCAGAAATTAAGAGAAAATATAACTCAATTTTGATTATAATTAGGTTTCCTGTGGTTAGTTAAATGTTTTCTCATTTACCCTTTTGTTCTACCAGTGTAAGCAGTCACATGGTTCTTTATGCACTGTACACCATGGTGTACACACAAAAGTGGCTGGAGATAGTCTCAGGACCAGCTTCTGCAAATATGATCCCCCAGGCAGGAAACAGGCATGGGGCACATACATATTAAGAAAGATAATAATAATAATAGTAATTAAAGAACAAAGCTTAGCTCCACTTTATTGCTTAAAACTAATGTAGTTATAATACCAAGCAACAGGACTTTTAATGTCTAATTACAGTATTTATTTTCCTAAACAGATTTCAAAGTTGTTGCAAAAACCTGGATAATTGTTTCACATGAGCAATTAAATATTAAGACTCAATAAACAATATTCATTGGATAATTACGTTGAACTATGTAATTATTTACGAAAACAAAAATGAATCGATAGTTTACATTTTCTAGCTTGGGGAAGAAACCATTTTTGGAGTTTCATATTAAAAGTGGAAGGATTTTTCATTTCTTGTAAAATTCAGATGAGCTAGTTCAGAGAGCTGTTTGCAAACTGGATCTGTATTTGCAACAAAGGTCAAAAAATCCAAAGAACGTTTTTCACTGCTTAAAACAAATTACTTTTGAGTATAAGACTCCTCAATGAGATTTTAGTTTCCTTTAAAGGGAAAAGAAAGCCTGGCAGGGAAGCTAAAACAGGGTACAACAAAAAACCCCAAACTTCTCCAAAACTTTCTGCATTTGGTTCCATTCCATTCCAGCTCCCCTGCTTTGCAGGATGAATCAATAAAACATATTCACACCTTTAAAGGAACATAGAAACGAGCATTTCCAGCAAGTACCCCATTTACTACCAGTAGGTACTTTAAGATGGGTCTTTGTGATTAGGTGCTTTGCATAGGCTCTCACTGAAGATCACTAGCAGTTCATTAGCGCTGCTCTAATTCCAAGACCACTATCTGCATTCCCACTTAAACACTGTATTTCACCTGTACTGAAAATAAAGTGCAATATATGGTTTGGGCTTTGCTGTGGAATTTTTTTTTTTTTGCTGGAAGTTGCGCAGAGTGGGCAGGATAGCGTTTAACCCCTATTGCTGCTATAGTTAATGTTTTGCAGTGCAATTTTAAGTACTTTCTACTATGCTCTTCTTCACTTCAAGCATTCAAATAGCATTTTAACCCAAGTTTCCTAGATCAAGACATCAATCTTTCATTGCGTTTTATCCCTTTTAGACTGGAAACAAATAAAACCTCTTTTTTTTTTTTTTAAACCTTTGATCGTTAGCTGGCATGAGAGTAGCATCGTAAAATCATGCCAACTATTCCCTAGACAACTGTATGTATTTGTGCATCCACATGTGTTCATTTCCATATATTATCAGTATTAACCAGCTGTTCTCTTTACTAAGTACAGGGAATACAAGCAGTACTCTAAATGTTGATGTTGTCACATCTAATTGCCCAAAATAAACCTGACAATCTTCTAGGGAAATGCAGTGCAGGTATCACTACATATGCTCACTGAGGGATGCCTAGTGAACAGTCAAAACAGAGCTTGGAATGGCCGAAAACACCCGTGTTCCCACCTAGGTTTTAAATACCACAGTCTTTATCAAAACAAGTGATTGCAAAATTTTGCGCTTATAGATATTCCTCTCTCTTGGCTGCATGTGGACTTGTGGCTTCATATGAACACAGCTGAGCAATTGGCCTGGTATTTGCAATTACTTGTTTGCTGAGGAAAAAAAAAATTCAAGCAATGCAAAATCTTACAGAAAAGAAAAATTTCATTTGGGAGGCATACATGTCAAAGCCACTCATCCTCTAGAAATCCAGGCATGTTTTATAACTAACAGTTTTGTAAAAAGGAGGCAAATTTCAGAGCCAGAAACCTGTGAGCACAAACAGTCCCAGACAATTTATAATTCTGTACCATAAATAGCTGGTCCATAATTCATTGACAGAGAGTTAATGAGAATATTTGTAACTAATACCCATAAGAAAGATAAGGGGTGGTATAATGTGGTTTATACTTTCCTACAATACTTTTCAAGGACAGCAGGGAAAGCTTCCTGACAGCAAAAAGCAACAAGAAATATTACACTGACCTACCGATTTCCTACATTCCCATCAAAGTAATCCATGTGTAGAGACATTAAAGAACAATTTGTCCCAACTGACAGTTTCCAAATAACTAGATGCCTTTTAATTGCTGGCATCATTAACCTTAATAGTATAATTGTGTAGCTCCAAATAATAATAATAGTAATATAATTTACTCCACTTCCAAATCGTTCAGCAAAACTAGAAAAAAATGATGCACAGAATAAATCAGAAGAAGGAAGAGAAAGGGGGAAAAGTTCCTAACAGGTAAGAACAGGAACTTTATCAGTTTTATCTGCCACAGCCCACAACCTTTAAGGAGTAAGTATCTGCACGTAAACTTTTTTAGACAAGTAATAAATATTAGTAATTGCTGACTGTCTATAGGTTTCAAGTGACCTTTTCAAACACCATGTCAGCTCTCTCCATTCCGAGGACGCACTGTGGAACATCCTGTAAAACCAGCGTTGCCTTGAATGATTCATTCCTGTGCACACCCAGGCTTCAGCAATGCTACCTGATAGAGCAACCTCTGGCGAAGACATGTTGACATACTCTTTTGTTGATAAGTTTAATCACACATAGAAAAAAGGAGGTATGTCCCCTCTCCCTAAACAGCCAAAAAGGCCTTTCCTACCTAGTCTGGAGTTCATGAGACATGCAAGGTTGGATACTGGTCACCACAAGTTGCTTCTGCACTCAGGAGGGAGGGAAAGACATCTTGAAAAGGCAATTCAGATTCCATTATCTAAATGACCCTCTGGGGATAGTAGATGGCTTAGTCTGCACCTAGTTGGAGATGTATTTGGACTAGAATCGTCTGTCATGTTTTAATCAGATTACCACATGTGAAAGGAAGGGAAAATTAATTTTCTCAGAAAAATATGATGCGATAATTGTCATTGGTATAAATAACAAAACTATTCTATTTTTTGCCAGTCATCTTCATGGAAAGGGAAGAACCCAATAGATCATTTTGTTCTTCTGCATTACTGAATGTAATGTAGCAAATGTCTGATTCAGCACATAAACATCTGGGTAAAGAGCACTGGACTTCAAGGGGAGATGGTTGCTCAGTGTTTAAATACAGACATAAGTGCAGTATTAAATATAAACGCCATGCTTTGCAATTCTCTATGTCAGTGAAAAACACAGAACTAAGTGATATAGCCTGAATATTAACCTTTGGGAGAAAACCTCATTAGAAAGCAAAGACTCAGGAAGAATAGCCTGCTGGATAATGTATGAGGCTGGTCTTTGGCTCTGTTCCTGTTTTGGCCATTGTTACACTCTTCCAGTTGTCCTTTGCCAGTCTCTTCATCACCTCTTGACTCTTTCCTCACACACAAAACAGGGATAATGGTTCTTAGCTCCTTTAGGTAGTGCTCTAAGACCCATTGATAAAATGCTAACCACCACAGTGAGCTTTTCTACGGTAATTATAATTGTCCTGAAAGGCAAAAAGGTATACAAAGAGGATCATCTTTAAGATTTGAATTGTAAAGTATGCTTCACAGAAATAATTATTTAATGAAAGTGCTGTTTCTTAAATGTTAAAAATTCAACAAATCAGTAAGATTACAAAATTTGTGATTCTCATACCTGAAATTAGGTACACTGATTTTTCCAGTGAGGAGCCGCATCCAACAGCAGTGAACGCTTTCCTTTGAATCCATATTCTCTGAGGAGCAGTACTATACTGTTTCCTGCAAATGTCTTTCCAGGGAAGAGTCCAAGTTTATTTTGCTTGAAGCCCTGGTTGATTCCTATACCCTTATATTGACCCATGCTGGGGCTTCTGTGTCTACCCCATTCTGCTGCATGACAGCAGGCAATAACTATTCTCCACAAACACTTCTTCCCTGAAGTAGAGTATAATGTGATCAGTAAAAATTAGATGAGGCACTGGTGTTCCTTCAGATATGCTCTTTTAATACTTGGGACAAAGGTGCTAAGCTTCAAACTTAGCCACAGACATGCTTAATGTCCTAACAAGAAAAGTTAGAGAGTGGTCTGAGGACAGGTGTCTGTACTATCATAGCTATTTTGAAATTTAGCACTTTTGCCGAATATCACATTTTACTCCCCGCTCTATGCACAGAGTTGATGTTTACACAGCAGTATCACATTGTGGGAGAGACCTACCAAAATCAAGAGGATTTGAATCTTCGCCATGGTATATATACAAGTATATTTTGATATAAAAACCCCAAAACAACAGAACAAACCCAAAATTTGAATAACAGATGTTTCTGTAAAGGCTCAGCTCCAGCAAAGCTATCTCTAGTGCACTACGAATATTCTTGTTAACAGGGACATTTAAACACTGTGGCTCTCTAGAGCTGCTTTGTTGAGATCTATGTAGCAGGAGTATATGCATGGAACTCCCAGCAGAAAAGTTGAAAGCTTGAGACATCCCCCAGACAACCAGGAGCAATGATGTCATCAATCATCTCCAAATTTTATCCAGCTCTCATAAACTGTTATTTAATATGGCTTTGTCTGGGTAAAGCTCCTAGGAGACCTCCTGCTTCCAAACAGGGAAAGAAAAAAAAAGATCTGTTGTTAATCTTTCATGCTAAGAAAACAAGATTGAACTAATAAAATACAATTAGCAAATCTGTTCAGTGTAGTGAAATTCAGCCAAGCCTGTTGCTTTAAAATTTTCTGCATTTTTGTTAATGTCAATTTTTGTCTTTCTCTCGCATTTTTTGTAAATTCCAAATTATTCTCTTTTTAGTTGCATTGTTTAGGTATTCTGTTAGGATAACTGGACTTGGGCATTAGGGCATAAATGTTGTTCTGTGAAAAACTCTGGAAAGGTGGGGCTGACTGCATTTTTGCTTTGCTACTGAAACCCTCTTTTGTCTTAATCTTCTCTATAGATGCCCTTAGGGCTACAGGAAGAAAATCATCAAATAGAAACACACAGGTTGTCTCTTATAAAATGCTGATATCAGCAGAGCACAGACTTTTTGTACATGGAGGTGATATTTTCATCCATTAATACCTCAACCAAATATTATTGCTTTTTGTCACCTATAAAAATTATGTCTTATTTTTAGGCTGTAGACTAGCAGTTGCATATTGGGAGATAGCTGTATAAACTGTACTTGCTGCATGCTGCATAGCAAGAGAGTTGACATTTCTTGGGAACACTCACAGAACTCTGCGTTACATTTGATATTCAGAGATGTTGTTCACTAGGTTGTGACAGCTGTTGCCAAGTTTTGCTGCAGAATGCACCATAAGAGTGAAAGCATACCAAGATCAAAGGTAAGCTTTATAAAAAATGACTGCTGTAGAAGAGTTAGAAGGCAAAAGATTTGGCTACTAAAAATCATGTAAAACTCCAGGACCAGATAGCTGAATCTCACCTTAAACAAGCTCATCTCCCCCAAGATGAACTAGAAAACTGACTTTTTGGGACCTCTGAATGGAAAAAATTCTTAATTCTGCAGTGATCACACAAGAGGAACTCTGCAGGGATAATCATGATAAAAAATATCTGCACTGTGTAAATGAAGGTGATACCATATATTAAAAACATATTTCTGACAGTTACAATGAGCAAGGAGCAATTCTGCTACTGATGTGCTTTAAGAAGCTAGTAAGACTAAGACTTTAAAAGGGAGGTTACAAACAGGATTAAACATTGAGGAAAAAACATGTACACTTCCACGAGCTCTTGCTTAGCTTGATAAAATCTCAACAACAGCTTCTCTCTGGACCACAGCAACAGATGATCTGATTGGTGCAAGAGTAATCCTGAGAGTCACGTCTCCTGCCTTCGGGCCTTCTGTTTGCTCATTAAAGCTAGGAAGGGTTATTCCACGTAACTCTTCAGACAGGCCTAAATAATTGTGCCTTTCTGTAAAGCTCTTACCAGGAAACAACTGCGATTCATGAGACTGAGTCACAAGTAATAGTTGAATCGGTGTGTTACTGACTGGTACTTTTCTTGACTTTTGCCATTATAACTATATTTTTCCAACTTCTTTTCTCCTTTGGCACATGACTGTTATCAGTTTATATATACGTACATATTTAAACACTTGTGAAGAAGTACAGTTTACATTTTGATCCTTAACGGATCAAAGCATTCCGCAAACACAAGACAGATATGTTGTAGGCTTCCTTACCTAAGTCGACCAGATGGCCACGTTATCCAAGTGGCTGAATTGTTCCTAGGTGACACAGAAGGAGAAGACTGATAAAAATGTAATATAGAAAATGATGATGAAAGAGGAGTTAAAGAGAAGAAAAAAAAAAAAAAAAGATTACTGCTTCAAGTTGTGTCCATTACACCCATTTGCCTGCAATCACTTACAGTATTAAACTGCACAGCTGTGATGTGGCTTGCTAGTCTCATTCTCTGTTGGCATCCCTGTGTTGACTGGAACTTCCTCAGGGAAGGTACATCACTCCACATCTAAGCTAGTGGGCCAGTAAATACCAAACAGCTCATAGTCCCAAAAGGAAGGCCCTCATTTTTGAAAGAAGCATCTCTGTTCCTATAGAAATATTGGAATATGATTTCCCAAAAGACATATTAACCAATTATGTTCAGCTTACTGTATTCAGCTAAAAGCTTATTACATTCAGCTCACAGGTTCCTTCTCCTTCTTTCAACAAAATATGCCTACTTCCCCTAAGGTGTTTCAAAACCGAAAAGCTATTTGCAACAAAAAACAATGTCCCTCCAAACTAAGTCCCATCAAAAGACCAGTCAACTCTCAAAATCACTCAAGGTCAACCAAATTCAGTTAGCACTGAGGAATCTCAGTGGTCAACAATGCTACGAGAGGTTTGTTTCTTCTAGGAAGCAGCAGGTCACTAACACAATAAATTCTAGAGCTGCACAAGAATAAATTGCACTGGAAATTCTGGCTCAAGTAGCAGTCAGAATCCTTAAGAAAAACTTAGTAGATCTAACAGCATGCATGAAATGCTGTCTGTCCAACATACAAAGGATGCCTATGAAAACATCTGCCAATTCTTGGAGCTTGGATCATACAGAGAAATAATGTAAGGAGAATTAAGTGGACCTCCTATTTTAAAATTCAGTTTACATATTAACTTCTGTCTTCTGCTCTTGCTCCCATTTTTTCTGCTAGGAAATATATCTAAGCCAAAAGGGAAGAATTCATTTTTATGGGCTAGTGTGATCCAGTTTGGTTTAAAAGCTTCTGATCTGTAAAAAACCCGGTAACAAAACATACAATGTGGTTCCTCTTTACTTAATGCACTACTTCCCCAGGAATTCTGGTACTGTCATAAATATAATTTCTCGCTTTTATTGCTTTGGAGATATTTCCCTTTTTCAATAATTCTAACAGAACTAAATTGTTAACATAAATTTTGTCTTCTTTCCACTAACATTACCAATCAAGCTTGTATGATGCTAAGCAGTGTCAACATTTTTATGAACATTGTTCTTCTAATAACTCAGTGCAGGCAGCACTTTGGTCTTTTGAAATACGCCAAAAATTAGACACTTCAGGGAAGGAATATCTGGCACTTCTGCGTATCAGACATAAACACTCCTTCTCTTTTTTATGGCCACTGTCAGTCTGACGGTTGGAGCAGAGGACCAGCCACCTCCTGTGCAACTCTCCCCACTGTGGGTGTCCACAGGTTCCCCTTGTCACCAAGCTGCAAGGAGCTTGGTTGGGATGCACAGATGAGACACTGGTTTTTGGAGCATTTGGGTCAAATCCCTTTTCAAGATCTACTGTTCGTTGTGAAGCTGGCTCAGGAAAGGACACATCTCCATCTGGCCTCCTGTTAAATCAGGAAGCCTCTATGGCTCCTGAATTATGTTGTCCACTGCCCTTCTGGAGGTAACCTTGTCTCAGGTGGTCCAAGGCCTGTCCACAAGAGCCAACCTACACCTGAATCTTCCAGCAGCGCCTTAGCTTTGATCCTTCTGACTGCTCAATGAGAAAGAAGTAAGCCCTACCTTTTCCCTGGGGTCGAGCACATCTGTGCTGGTTTTGACTGGGATAGAGTTAATTTTCTTCACAGCAGCTAGCATGGGGCTACATTTTGGATTTGTGCTGAAAACAGTGTCGATAACACAAGGATGTTTTCATTATTGCTGAGCAGTACTTACACACAGTCAAGGCCTTTTCTGCTTCTCACCCCAGCCCACCAGCGAGGAGGCTGGGGGGGGAGGGCACAAGAAGCTGGGAGGGGACACAGCTGGGACAGCTGACCCCAACTGACCAAAGGGCTATTCCATACCCTATGGCGTCACGCTCAGCATATAAAGCTGGGGGAAGAAGAAGGAAGGGGGACATTCAGAGTTACAGCATTTTGTCTTCCCAAGTAACCATTACATGTGGTGGAGCCCTGCTTTCCTGGAGATGGCTGAACACCTGCCTGCCGATGGGAAGTAGTGAATGAATTCCTTGTTTTGTTTAGCTTATGTGCATGGCTTTTGCTTTACCTATTAAACTGCCTTTATCTTAACCCACAAGTTTTCTCACTTTTACTCTTCTGATTTTCTCCCCCATCCCACTGCGGGGGAGTGAATGAGTGAGTGGCTGCATGGGGCTTAGTTGCCGGCTGGGGTTAAACCATGACAACATCAAATGGATTAAGTCCAGCTATGCAAGGAAATGCCTACTTCAAGAGTGCACTACCAAGACGTTGGCACCATCTGAGTTATGGCTTGGCAGCAGCACTCCAGTGCATGCCGCACTCCCACCACCACAAAGGAGCAAAGGAAAGTTTAACAGCAGCAGGAGGTGAATGACAGAGCTGAGTACCACCACAGAGCTGCATCAAAACTACTGGGAGGAAGTCTAGGTACAGCCAACAGAAATTTAGTAAGTAGCATCGTCACAATGCCACTTTCTTTTTCTGTTTGGAAAACAAAGAAGACAAGAAGAAATAAGAACAACCACAGTGTATCTTCTTCAGTCTGTCCAGAGGTCACACTGCTGCTACATTTGCTTTTCCTAAATTTTAGACAAGGTATTGTGTCACATCTGAGACCTGCATTAAAGTTCCTGTTTACTTGGATGAAAATCTGAAAAACATAAATACTTACTGCATGACACTGGCAATTTTTTATTGACCCTTTTCTAGGGAGGAAAGTAATTTTTAATGTTTCTTCTCCAAGATATTTATATAGCTTTCCACCTTCCTATGATAATAGGCAAAAATCCTTAACTCTTCCATCAGTGTGCTCACACATAGGCACACTTAAGGTTACTCCTATGGCTATACAGTGTCTTATCTAAGCAGTTTGCTTCTCAATAGTAGATATACTCCTTAAAATACGTCTAATTTCTGAAGACTTTACTTATTTCTTACTCCTAAACAATATTTTTAGTAGCAGTTCAGACACTTGTTCTCATTGATTGGGTAACCACAGATTTGTGCTTCTTTCTGTGACTTCCTCAGTTCCAAAAAACCTGTGGGAATTAAGATCCTACTGTGGATGGGGAAGAGGAGGACTGGACACAAAGTGTTTCTCCAAAAGAGTTCAATAGCCCCAAAGAGGGCACAAGGAGAAATGGCTTCTCCTCCAGCTCACAGGTTGAAATACTGCCACCAAAGTGGTGTGAACACAGAGCCTGAAATTCTCATTTAGTTCTCTACATGAAGTTTCTTCATCCTTGACTTGAGAAGAGCAAGATGAATTTCACTGATGGAGAATTTCAGGACAGTGCTTGATGCATACTGGCTTTATAATTAAAAACATACAACTGAAGAAAAGATGGTAATAAAATGTTGCCTAGGGCTGTATCTAATACATGATGTTGTTTTAGTTTCCTCCTTACATTATATTTTTATCATCAACCCTGGGAGTTCATTAAATCTGTAAAGCTGTTGGAAGTTATCTGACAATGGATTGTATTACTAGAGAGAACTATTGATCCAGGCTACTCGATCCCATTACAGCACACTTCCATAAAGCTTGTGAGAGGCAGCAATCTGTTGCTTCTGCACTGACTACAGTTATTTCTCATGGATGGAATAATGAAATGTTTTCTGATGTATAATCATGACAGATTTTATCTGGAATGAGTAAAACAAGTAAAAGTCAGTCATAAAATATAGCATGGCTGGAATCAAAGAAAGCGAACTCCTCTGCTCTTCCATCAGATTGACAAATAACTAACACGTTGTGCAGCTCCTTGTATATGACATTAAATCTCAATCAGTTGTTTTCCTACTGTGAGATTAAAATGGAATTATTTATCTGGAATATCAAAAAGAGCACTGCATCATGAACTCTAAACTTCTTGTTTTGATGCAGTATCTTTCCCAGTAAAGATTAAACAATGTCAAATGGACTCCCTCATCACTGAAGATGCAATATATGAAACCTTCACCAGGGCAGGGAACCACGACTTGAATCTTAAAAACAATTATTAAACAGGGCTTATGTCATACATAATTCTTCTAACTGGAATTCACTAGCCTGAAATTCACAAGGAGGAACTCAAGCAAATTTGTAACATGGAGGACTTAGAGGAACTCCTTCAGCAGGTGTTACATCATGAAATACCAAATTATATGTACCAGTTTATGCTACTCATTGACAGCTGGCAGAATTATATCTCACTAAAGCAGTCCCATACTTTCACATGATAATTTCAGTGCTCACAATTTAAGCAAATTTGAATATTTGGGGCTGAGATTTTCAAAGACTAGTACATGCACAAAGTTATTATTTTTTCTCCTGGAGAGTCAGTGTTAGAAAAAATAAAAATCTCTCTTCTCCTCACTCTCCAGTTCACATGCAAGAATTTAAAATTCACTTTATGGAAAAGCCTGAATATGATCATGTTTTGGAGCAACAAAACATGGCTTAGCTACAACCCTAGTGTCAGGAGCACATGCATGTTGAGGTGTTATCCAAATTTGGCCATGTTTTACCACTTCTGTGAAACAGTTCATACATGCCAATACATGCAGGTCTGCCTACCTTGTTGAGGGAACGGTAGTGGCAGAAAAAGAAGGTCAAGGAAAGACTGGGAGCACGTTTCCACCCAGAATTTAAGATTTAGGGACCTCTCAGCAATGCTCTGCTGGCAGGAGAGACACCTGGTTAAGTGAGAACCTCACAGTCCTTCAGCCTGGCTGCTGGTCTACTCACTAGCAAAGCGTTACCTGCTGCCTCATGAACTGAAAAGGTCTAGTCCCTGCTGTGGATGCAAAGGAGTCTTCTGCACATGATTTGTGTGAGACAGTTTGCACCAAGTGCTGTATTTTGGCACCTTGTCCCACCTTCTCCCTGCCCCCTACCCAGCACACTTCGTAATATTTAAATTAAAAATGCTAAGATGGCACAGGTCAACCAGTGAATGAAGAATTCTGTACGCAACAGCTCATCCACCTCATAACACGGATTTGGTCCTTGCGCACTATCTCACTATAATCACAAGATAAGCTGGTGTCAGGGTCACTATACATAATAGGCTCGTCAGTCTAACGTCTGGATTCTAAGTCATACACATGAAAGAACTGAATTAAAACAGCATGAAACAGTCTTACCTCTGGCATTTCTTGACTTCCACATGCGTAATTTGACACTATAACACTCTTCTGAAAACCTTTTTTTTCGTGCATGCGTGTCTACTTCTTATACAATTACAAAGTACATTGTACTTTCATTGCATCCTATCTGTGTGTTCTGTGTTCAGTATTGGAGTACTGCTTAGAAAGAAGCATGACAAAATGTAATTTAACTTGGAAAAGGATGCCCTATAGATGCACTGTATGAAAGGAATCAAAATGCAGCAGAAGGTGGCCCATGTGAGCTTGTGGCATCAACAAGCAAGAAGGAACAGAAGTTGTGCATCTGGGCTAAGGTTCAAGCTCCAGTTGCATCCATTTCTCACAGTTAGAACACGCAAGACCTTTCCTCTGTTCTTTGTTTCGGAGAGCCCACACTACAGACCTTCCAAGCAGAGCTTCTCAACCCAGCTACTTCACTTTATGAAATACATAGGGATAATAATCTGAGACCTTTCCACCTCTATCAAGTTTTTCCAGCAGATTCATTGAGGAAAAACAGGCAGACAAAGATGGTACAATCACATAACCCAGAAATGATTTCATAAAGTGCTGAACAGAGAGCTGAACAGAACAGAACCAGCAATCAATAAGCTAAATGCTACAATCTGACAAGCAAAAGACAAGCAAATTTGACATGAAAGACAGTTGGCTGCAGAGAGTTCACACATACGTTGTGAAATGGGGCTTTAGAGTGTAACTATTTTGACTATTGCTTAACCCTTATCTCTCCATTGTGTAAGATGATTGAAGCAAGGAGTCTTGTAGTCTCTCAACGAAGGATAGTTCCTGATGAGAACAGAAACTTGTATCAAGAACCAGCTAAAACCGACCCTGTAGTTTGGACAAGAGTCAAGGAGCAACTGATTCTGCGCAAGAACAAGGGGTTACTAG